>JAQGBW010001903.1:0-22579 GCA_034698625.1 Julus scanicus | reverse complement strand
GAGGCATAAAATTTAGGCCAGGTTATAACGTGGAAGGGATGAGGAAAAACTACCAAACTCCAGAGATGGTACAGCCCTATATATAGGGCTAACGGTGAAGAAGCTAGTTTCGTATTGGTGTCAACGAGAATGTTGAATTTTAACAAAATTAGTGCCAAAATCTGAACCTGACTCATGAACATAACATGCTCAACGAATTATACTCTCCCATCATAAATTAAAGCAATTGTAAAGATTTTTGCCAAGTAACCCGAGAATGTTCACACATCTCGATAACAAATATTATTCACTTATAATTCGCAGAAGTGAAGCTGGGCTGGGCACAAATAACGAAGCTATCTTTTTCAGTAACTCTAACTGCTAGATTAAGTCGCCCTCAAATAAAACTACCAATCAACGATTATATTAACTCATACGTGACACAATAAGATGATAGTCCAATTTTCTAACAGAGTTGATGCTAATTATCAAATTTAACTATTTGTTGACGTTCACTTGAAAACGAGATTGCTAGTTAAAACTAACAGAACTTGATGCAGTTTCAAAAGCCGGATGTTTGCCAGTCGTACCTACATGCTAATAAGTGTTAAATCCCAATGAGCCGAGTCCCGCCCGAGCACATGACTCCAAAACCACGTCCCCTCTCCTAATGTGTTACAAGGATAAAATTTGCATTTACCGATTGATGAAACCGTAGCCGCTTTTTACGTTAAACCACTTCACTGTCCCGGTAACTTTGGTTGCTTTTTTTTAGTAGAGAGATTATGAAAAGAATAAAGAAACTATTAACTTGTATTTAGAGAAGGCGAGGCAATTGGGCATATCATTAGTTAACGTCAAGGTTATGCATTACGAGTGGGTGATTTACAGGCACATTTTTACATTGTAATTCTGTAGACATATATGCAGTTGGTTTTACAGGTGCAAAATGCGACAACTTATACATAACAAAGTTTAATCAAGTTTATGCTTTCACGAACGTAGTGCTTAAATCCCCTGAAAACCATAAAGCACAACTAATATGTGTATTACCTACCACAGACACATGTGCCATGTTAATACTATGCGGATGCCCTTATCAATTTTAGTAATCTGACACGCCCCTTTTTAAATTAAAGAGTAAATACATTTTTAAGATAATGAAATTTTAAGCCAGTACGAAAAAGTGTGAAATCCGCATTTTTTCTATCAATTTGAAATCCACGACTGGCACTGCATTGACCATACAGGACTCCCTTAAGGGGATGTCCCCACGTGGTTTTTTTGCACAACAAATACGAGGCATATAATAATCCAATGTTGAATCCCAATTTTAATATCATTTATATTTTTTTTTTTAAATTCTGATTAATCCACCCCCGCATCGCATTTACACCTTTAAAACCGCTTTAAACTGCATTTTTTGGACATTGCAGTTTTCTCTATAAACGTTGACTTAGTCATGCGAATTTTTTTACAAAAGATTCAGTCGAGTAAGCATATTTTAGAAACTGCATTCAACGTGCCAGAAGGCACATTTGTTTATTTGCTTTATTCATTTCTGAATGGGAGAAGAAAAAAAAAAGGGAAACGAAAAGGGGGGAAAACGCTGCCATTTGTAAAAGCGTTTTTCTGCACTTTGAGAGCATTGAAAAAGCACGAAATGAAAATGTGTGCATTTCCAAAACTAGAATTGGATAAAACGCTCTTGACTAACGATTGATTGGCGTCGTCAAAGGGTTTAAGGCTTATGGGTGGCCTCGCCCTCCCGAAGCCGCACGGCAATGGGGCACGTTCGGTCGAACAAAGACATAGGCCTCGCCGACGCCGCTTGGCGCGTTAATCGTCCTCGTTACAATAGCTTAGAAAAGAAAAAAATGTAATTCATCTTACCGATGACCTTTTTTTCCACGACAGCCTTTGGCTGTTCGGGTTGTTTTTCCGGGTCAGGCATGGTGGTAAAGGTGGTGGTAAGATGTTCTTCTCCCGTCCCTACTTCTTCTCCGATCTTGATCCTTCCTTCAGCTTTGTTGCTCTCCTGCTGATGATGGCTTCCAGCACACAAGACCACAGCGTTCTTAAACCTGATTGGACAAAAGCACAGCTACGTCATCCTAAAATGCTAATGTGAAATATTTTCCCCACATTAATTAATTTCCCGAGCCCGGATCGTTTTTCAAATTAATTCGAATTAGGAATGGCCGATATACCCGAAACGAATTTCGAACGTTTCATTCGAGATTTTGATTAACTCATATTTTTTAAAAGAAATTTTAACATAAATTTAATTTTAAACGTGAGGCATATAGCCTACTTTCCCGCGCAAACTACTATATCTAAAATCAGTAAAAATACTTGGTATTTTGTTAAAAATATTAAGGATCACATATGTAAACAACCTTATTCGACGATGGCGAAATCAGTTATGGAACAAATAACATTCCAGAACGCTTTTCTCGTGTTCTAAAATTCGATTTTCTCCACACGTGCTCATCGAGCGCAATCTAGGCGAGGGGAATGAACTTTAATTCTATGGCGCTTCCGACAACAGCTTCCAAAGAATGATGGCGTCCTTCATTGATTTTAGTTGCAAATTTTGCAATTTATTATCGATTTTTTATCGTAATTTACGCGATGGGGGCACTTACGAGGCTGTTAAGGTTTTATTCTTCTGCATTGTCGGAATTATTAACAGTGCCGTCTTAAAACTACCGCTCATCTTGCAGAGGAGGTCTACGTACATACAGACATGTGGATAGAATGCTATGTTAAAACAACTGAAAATTTGATGAAGTTTTATTAAATCGAGTTTAAATAAACGTCGTTTAATTTATGTGTAACGATAAATTTGTTATTACACCAACGGTTAAATTTGTTCCAGCAGTGTCTAATGCGTAGCCTATACTCGACGACGTATAGGTACGTTTGGTAGCAAAACAAGTTGTAAACAGAGATCTTTTTTTGCATTCCCAAAAAACGATCAAGAAAGTCATGAAATTGTATGCACTTTTTAAATGGGGCGTGCCTAAAGTTCGACTTCAAAACTATTTCCGGTCCTGCGCATGCGCTATACTGCTATTCAAATGGATAACAAATTTATCATTACATAACATATACAAGTGCAACACGTTGTGACATTCAATTAAAATGCCGTTTTGCTTAAATAAATTAAATGGTTGCACGAGGCCTACACGTTTTCAAAGTGGAATTTCCACTCTCTAATTTTAAAAACTTACTTTAAAATTCACATATATCCAAAACATTCGTTCCAAAAGACGAAAATTAATGTAAAAGCTATATGAACGACACTAGCTGTCCCCTAGCAGGAAGTTATCAATTCCTGTTTTGTTGGTGAAAATATGGACCACTGGTAGTCAACTCCTTAATTACTTTTGCTGAACACATAAATAGGTGCACCTATTACGGTTATATGATGTATTTAGTCTCATTTAAACACCATCTCTGATGCATTTTTCCTATCCTGGAACGTCATCATGCCCCTTGCCCGTCTAAAGAGCCATTTTTACATTTCAAACTTACAATCGAGACTAGGTGAATCATTCATGGTGTAAGACTGCAAGGACCTCTTATCGAAAGTTCTGTTGCTGGTTGGGGTTTAAGGGCCCAAAGGCATCCAAGACCAGAGAGGGCCAAGACATTGATTACGTGGAGCCCCTATGCAGTTACAAAGGAAATATAGCTAGATGACAAATAATACAAAGGAAGCACAAGACTGCTAGATTACAGCCCCACGGAGTTGCTAAGACTGTGCCACACATGCGGTATTTGGAGAGTCCAGAGTGGCTACTCACGTTTTCCCACCAGAAGTCAGTATTTTGTCCAGAGTCAAAGCGGGCGACTATTTACTTAGTGAAAAAGTTGCACTCTGTACACATTCATCAAGTGGTTTACCAGTAAAAGATCATGTCATGTGTATCGGAGTACTCGCCACTTTGTAAAGTCGACGGCAAAATGTTCTGAATTTGCCGAAGTGTGGCGGCTCCTATAAGCTTGCCATTACTGTATGATTAACAAACTTTCACCTTTGCATCTAACCGAAGACGGTTAGGTTTGACAGTGAGACACTGCCGATCGGGTTCGAGGATTTGCACTATCGATCGAAGTCGTTGCAAATACGTTTTTTTGGCTTTTGACATGACCCGACATACAAAAAAGGGGGTATTCTGCAAATCTAACCACATGTCCCAACTACTAGCTTTTCGCGAAATGCCAAGTTATATCGACCATTAAGTAGCTGCGTTGGGGTTTGTAGGGTGCAAACTCTTACACACAGCACTAAGAAAAGTAAATCAAAAAGATTGAAACGCCAACGTGGATTTAAAAGTGCATAGTTCATCTCGAAACTTCTTATAATCTCACTCCATTTAGAGACTGTAAGAATATTTTATTTTTCAAGAAACCCTTTTGCATATAACAGCAAATATTTTACATGATTTTTCCTTCAACTCAAGTTTTGACAATTTTTTTTTTTTTTGCACCAACCCAAATCAAAACATGTAGCAGCTAAAACAAAACAGATACGGTCGGAACGCGGCCTTTGAAAACCGATGTTAAAACATGTCAAAACCAACATCATACTCCCCCCGGGATCAAATTTCAAAATTAAAAGTATTAATTAAAAAAAAAAGTAACCCCATTATCGCAACAAAAATCGAAAACAGTATTAAAAACGTATGGTATGGATAATGCAAAGATGGCCTTCGTGCGTGCGTGCCACTACAAATAAATGGCATCTTCGCTTTCAGTTGGTGTACCCGACACTTAAATAAACTTTTCTTTTACTTGCCACCAAAAAATACATGGCTTAATGCCGCGAAAACGACTCTTCGTAAAACACACAAAAAAGCATGTGGCAATCTTAGGAACTCTTGCCAAATTTCAAAGTAAGAATGCGCACGAAAGCACATTTTTAAGACAAAAATCGGATGAAAGGACAGGCAGGCAGGTACTCTTACTTCTGAGCAAAAATCTGCTAGACAGACATTTAGCTAGTGTTTAACGTCCAATTGCAGGTGAAAACATTAAATATACCTGGAAAAATTGCTTTTTTTGTGGAAAAAAAAGGGGGAAGGGGAACTTTTTCAGTGCAACGATACCATTTATTTAGCAGATGTAATGCATTAATTGGTCAAATAATGGTTTTTGTTTTGTATACTGCACGATCAGACCAACAATATAAGGTTTGAATTTTTTTGTGTTACGTTTTTTTTTCACACAGGCATAAGCCAATTTTGCGTGGCAATTCCAGCTCGGATCGTATGCTGAAAAATCATTTTGCTGCTTACTTCTTACGATTTGTCTCCGGTGGTGTTATTCTTGTAAGCGATTACACACTCCTCGCCACAAGACTTCAAAACGGTGCACTGGAAATACAGAAAATAGGGGTTTAAGCACGAGTTTAAAGAATTTACACGTGCACTGGTCCTAAACCTGGATCTAATATTGGGACACTTGACGCCAGGACATCGCATTAGTGCCAGCGTGAGGATATCAACGTCACAGCACCGATTCGTAACAACACTTTGAAATTTGACTCTGCCGCCATTATGTTGTTACAGAACTACTGTGTTGTCTAATGACATGTTGCATCGTTATGCCGCTTAAAAATATGATATTACGAACCAATTACGCAAATTGTCAACTGCCGCGGCAGTGAATATCATGGCCTTATTTAAGACATCGTTGTTGTAACATCAATGTTATCATGATAAGCAAACTCTAGGAATTTGTGCCACACAAGTCCAGGGAAGGGGAGAAGAATTTCTCGCAATTCCCAACGATATTTGTAATCGGACATCGCTTTAGCATTGATTACTGCGAACGACCGTAGCTAAGTTAAGTGCATACAGGCCGTAGATACGCAATGCATCGTCTAACCTCACAACGAGTAAAAATTTTGAGAGAACTATACCTTTGATGAAAGGTAAAGTTCAAAGGCTCAACATCAATAAGCATGATTGCATAAATGTGCTTACCA
Source organism: Julus scanicus (assembly GCA_034698625.1). Taxonomy (NCBI): domain Eukaryota; kingdom Metazoa; phylum Arthropoda; class Diplopoda; order Julida; family Julidae; genus Julus; species Julus scanicus. Next base: position 16,602 of record JAQGBW010001903.1, on the reverse strand, counting down.
GTATATCGTTACCACCATCATATTCCACACGAATTTTCTGTCCCAATTCACCATCTGGTACTTTGAGGTCATCACGGATGTCACCATTATCTCCCATCAAAGACAGGTAACCATCATCACTGATTGCACACAGCTGAATAAGAAAGAGGCAGGCATTCACGTGTTTGTCGATTAAAAAATAAAGCGATGGATTAATAAAAATTACATTTGGATTAAGAGTCCTTTACCTGATAATCTTCACGTTTGACAAAAGGCACATCCATATTGTGAGTTGAAGGACATATATCCTCATATTTTTTGTTTGAAAAAATATCTAGACCAACCAAGTGAACCTAAATACAGGAAAAACGACTTAATATTCAAGAACTTGGATTACACAAAGTAATTAAAAAGAACTATCTTACCTTTGCGTGTCCGTGCTTTCCCGTCTTGGAAGTAGACATTTCTACAATTTTACACGGACGGGCCTTCAACATGACGAAACCATTTTTGCGGAGTGATGAACACTGTTGCGGGAAAGTTGCTGAAGCTCCGGCATCTCCAGATTCGAATTGAGTATCATCAACAACATCTGCCATTGCGTATTTTTGTGTGTGTGATAGGCTGTAAAAATGAACAAAGTGGCAACCATTAATCGATGCAAATCATTCGGGTAACAAACAACATACACACATCATCAATGAGTAACTGTGCCGCACAACAACCAGGGAAGGGGATAGAAACTCACAATTCCCAACGATTTTGTGTTCGGGCATTTCTCTAGCATTTTGTTACGAACGACCAAAGCTGGAATATGCTTATGGTCGGAGATACCTTCAATGCAATATATATATATAATAATCCATTTTTACAATCACGAAATCAGCGATATTGAACCATGGCTCAAAATCATGCAAATATAACGTTCAGGCATTTAAATGGATCTTTGCACAGCTTTGTTCTTGTCTGGCTCAAATGTTTCACTAGAAGACTTGAAAATTCAAATCCATGGGGCACATGATTTTTTTTATATTACTTTCAGAACTATACTAAATAAGAGTCAAACAAGGAAACATTGGGACCAGACAAGAAGATAAAAAACAATATTAAAAAAGCGACCACCTGAATGGCAAAACTTTAGTGCAATACAATAATAAAATCAGGTTATTACCCTAATACCATACAGCACTTATAAACAGAGTGAAAGGTATATTGAATTGATATGACCAAATGTTGGTACCTATTGCAGGAACAGCACCACGCGCTGCCACGAATTTCAGTCCTAACACCACTCAAGTTTGCAAACAGATTGGTAATCTTTGCCTTATCACACAGGCATCCTATAGTCCAATGACTTTGATAAAGGATTTCGCAGACAAAACTTTAATTATAATGAACTTTTTTAAAGTCATTGCATGATTTCAGTTACCACAGGCATGCTCAAACGATCAACATGCTTTGCACCAACTAAAATTACTACTGCATTAACATTACTGCTCGTATCTAATTAACATTTCCACACAAGGTACTGCTAATAAATTGAATCGCTATCAATTTGCAAACTGTATTGTTGATATACAATTAACAAAGCAATTGTTCCCACGTTTTCAATAGGCTTAATTACAAAGCATGGTTTAGGTCCATTTAAACCTAATGTGGTCAGTATTTTAACCATTTTTAACAACGATTTTTAATTTTAAACGTGCATATACAGAACTTAAGGCGATCCGCTAAGCCAAACGCAAGACATTAAATGTAGGTAAGCGTACTTAAAATGCAGGACAAAAAAATGAAAGATTAAATTCCAAGGTTAAGAACACCGTAAGGCCTAACAACGTGCAGAAATGTGACACTTCGGCAAATGGGATAATTAAACTCGATTGCAACGCTAGACGAATTAAAACCAGAAAAATAAACCCCCCACGACTGTATTAAATGATACTACATAAAATGAACATTCATTTTAATAGCAAAATTCAATTTAAAATAGTTGGAAACCAGCATTAAATGGCAAGGGTAAACGTCATGGCGATTCAAAATGGCGGGAATACACGGCCCACACCAGCCGGCAATCGGTAAAATATCGCTCCAACACCAACGAAAAGCAATACTATAGAAACATTTTAACGTTTGTAAATACTTACGGAACTTCGCTGCTTTTAAAACTACAAATTTTTAGTAACAGAACTAAATTTTAAAACACAATAGAACGCGAGCAAAAAGCGAATGAAGATACTCACATGTGACTTTGTCTGGTGCAAGATCCGAGGCCCCTAATGACGCATGCGCTCCACGTTAACAAGTGTAGTAGCCTCGACGACAGGTTTGGTAAAGTGAGGGGTGAAAGAAACGGAAAAGAACTGGGATTGGCGTGATGGAAAGCGAAGGTGGTGGCGCTGCATCCCAGCAAGCCGCAAATGAACGTGGGAAACTGGAAAGAGGGCGCTGCATGCCAGTAACGACGAGAGTATTACTACTTTCGCATGGAGGCTAGCAGAGCGGGAATTTCAAAATGTGTATACAGTAGAACCTGCCTAAATATATTCTGTGTAAATGAATAACCTCTCTGAAAGCATAAAATTGTCCGGTCCCGACTTATAACCCGTGTACATAAATTGACCTGTCTAAAAGCGTATTTTTCAACGGTCCCAAGCATATGCATTTAGACAGGTTCTAATCTAATCTCCTTCTAAACTAATACCAATGATATTAGTTAAGAGGGTTTAATCTGTAATTCCACAAATATTGTTTAAAGGTGCATTTCCACGTGAGATACTGTCACTGATAGCATCTCGCAAAATATGACTTTCTGCCGCTCCACCATATGCTCCAATTTTGAGAGCAACTGTCGAGATGCATTAGGATTTCCACGTAAGAAAAACTCTCGCGAGTTACTTTTCACATCTCGTATTCCACACAATTTCCCAAACTAAGCTTGAAGGTGTGTTACCACGTGAGATAAATTCTCGTGAGTTACTCGTCATGCATCTCGAATTCCACAAAATTTCCCAAACTTAGCTTTAAACATTAATAAACCCTAAACATAAGCATCTCGACAGTTGCTCTCAAGATTTCAACATAGTTCGTATTTTGCGAGTAGCACGCCCATTTTTGCAAGTGATACATTGAAAACTGCTGTAGAAAGCATCTAAAAAATAAAATAAATGCCCAAACTGACAAAAGCTGAAAAGAACAAAGACCTACCTCACCTAATAAATTAATGCCATTTACCTGAATATGATTTGAATTTACAGCAGAATCCAGATCTATCCGAACAGGTGTTATAAATGTAATTTTTGCCAAAATTCTAGAATACCCTCTAAAATTGTGTGCATGTTATCTGGAAAAAAAGCGATTGTAAAAAGATTGTGATTGAAAAATGACAGCATTAAACCAAATGTTGATTATAAAATAAGAGGTAATTTTTACCATACCTTCGTATACGAGCTTTCTGGATGTTATATTCCGATAACAACAAATGAATGATAACATAATCCATGATCACATCCACTGTATAAAACTTTCTGTCACGGTTAAAAAACAAAAAGCAATTTACATCAGAATAAAATTTTATTCAAATTTCCATGTATATTTCAATATGTAATCAGCGAGCTAATCAGTATCAAATCACATAAATTGTCTCACATTTTTGGTTTTTTCAAACACGTGTATTCAATCAAAAAAAACAATTTAATATTAATTCGAGATAGATGTGATGTGGCTCGTTGCAGTTGTCGTAAATGACAATATTACGTGTACCAATTACACAATTAAAAAGCAATATACAATCAGCAAAATATTTATTAGCACTTAATTACCAAGTTGGGATTCGGTAATATTACGACTGCAGTCCATGGAATTGAGAGAGGTAGCCTAGCTAATATCGTGATCCTTATGTACAAAGCTTAGCTAGGACTAGACAAAAATAAACCGTATAATTAATCTTTCATTAAATAACTAGTACAGCCTCTTGTTTTTTTCAGTGATGGGACCTGCCATCACCATTGCACCAACGAATGCTTCCCTCGCTGGTATTTAACCTAAAGCAAAGTAATGGCAGCCCCTAGATATCACAGAAAACAAAAAACGGTTTGCGTTATTTTCTGTAATATTCGTAAACGGAAGATAACCATACGGTTAGTTGATCGACTCGAAAGTATCTAAACGTTCACCTTTACAAATTATACGGGACATGAAATTACTTGTATCGATTAGCACGTTGCGCATAAAACAGTTCACATATTGTAATAATTATGAAATATTAATAGGCTCAAAAAATTCCGTCAATATAGATGATTTGAGTAAAAGCGGGAAGTTGCAAAGAAAATTGTTACGGATCGGTGGATGCGAGGTGTGACAACATGTTAAACAATGACTATAATTAAGCTAGTTGTAACAAACAAACATCATTTTAAATCGAACGAGCAGAAATATTTAAAAGCATGTGTCATGTATAAACTTTTCCCAAAAATCAGGAAATTTGCAATACAATGTAGACATTAACGCCTGTAGTTGTCCAACTTAGAATCTTTATTAATCCGGACAAAGTTAAGACTTACGCTTTCATTAATTGCTCTTTTGGGTATACACAAAGGGCAATTCAAGCCCATTTATTCCAAAATATATTGGGATACAACATAATATACTGCATCGCGATGCCATCGAAATACCGTTGGAGAGCAATGGACTAGCTAGGAGGTGAGCAACCGTTATTTCCACAAATGTTTAGGAATCCCAGTTTGGAAATTTTGGGACTGAAATTTTTGCTAAGGCATATAAAACGTTGGAGAATTACAAGCTGTGATGTCTACACTGTTCAATATTCAACTACTAGAAGTATTTAGACCTTGGGATTTCGAAATCTCTGAAAAAGATTTAAAAAAAGTATCAGTCCGATTAATGCATTGCCACTCCTCGCATTTCAAACAAATGTTGGTTTGAAATATTCATAACTGCGTATGTGTAAATGTGTGAATGTATTGATAATGGATGTTTTGTATACATATCGTACAGTATTAGCTCGTGGCTTGTGTAGCAGACACCCGACAGACCTATACAGCATATAAAATCTACGGCTATTCAGAATAAATAGTCATAAGCTATATTTGTAACGATGAAACGCGATGAAGCGACAAGTGCTGCGAACGCAGCTGCAGCAGGCATTAGTTTTGCAACCAGTAATGAAAAGAGTTCGCCTTCTAGTACAAAAATAAGGTAATGCGATATGAATCGTTGAAAACTCAATGAATATCAGCTGAAATTATGGAATTAAAGGATGGAAATGGTAGCGATTAGTGACCGATTAAAATTGCTTTAAGAAGCAGCTTGCACCAAACGGCAGCTTTATTTTTGTCGTATAAACACGAATTAAGCTAACCACAGTTTGGAGCAACCCGTCAATTGCAATAATTGTGCACCTCTGCCTGTTTCAACTTAAAAATAAGAAAAATAGTGAGAGAAGCTCTAAGTTAATAAGTGACCTTCCTGAGAAACTCGCTTTCAAATAGCTGAGCATTATAAAATCCATTTTTTCATGAAGTATGAATAAGTTTAATTATCGTTTCCCCAAAATAATAATAATAATTTAAAGGAGAACCAACTAGTTATATCGGCATTTGCGAATATTTATATGGATTTTTTTTTTGGTTTGAAATAACAATGGTATTTAATGTCCGATTTTTCTCACATAATTCGTATTTAAAAAAATCTTTTTATAAAAGACGTTCGTATAAATCATATATTTTGGAATACATGTCTAGGTCCTAATTACGTGGTGCATATAACAATTTTTGTAACTGGTGTAAAAGTCGACTCATAATTTTAAGGTACGATTCAACCCCGGTTATCTCAATGCCATATTTTCCTAGATTTATGTAATATGAAAAGTTTAAAATCGATAAAATGTAATACGAAATGTTTGTGGCGAATCCACATTCACTCGAGTAATCCAGATTCCGCTGTCATCGTTTTTGTTGTTTCCGGGTCGACTTAAACCAGAAATATACGATAAATGCTACGAACGTCTTTTAAAGAAAGTACTAAATCCCGTTGTTATGTATGTTTGAAGAATGGCAAGGTGAAATTTTTACTTTTTCTGATATAAAAAAATTAGTACAAAAAACAAGTGATAATTGTAGAAATTTCTTTACGTAGTTAAGTTTGAACTATATCTGATATGCCCGAAAGAGTGAAAGTCCGAGAAAAACGAAATCCTACAACGAAATTCGTGAAATCTTAGAATCCCAAACTAATAGGATGCAAAAGGCATTTTTTGAATAATTTTAATGCCTCAAAGTTTCGGTTATAATATGGACTTTGCCTCGTTAAATTTGGTCGAGAACCTAATGAGTGAGGTCTATCGATCGCGCACTAAAAACGTGTTAGTATAGCAGATTAAATTTAACGAAGTAATCGCAACCGGCCGCTAACACAGAGTTGGCAGATTGCAATAATACTCTTTAAAAATAGCGCATCTGTGGCAATTTCGATTAAAAATTTATACGGATTAATTATGTACAATAGCGATCTGGTACAAAACTCCACGATTTTTAAGGCATTAATACGGGTAAGAATAGCTGTAGTCACTACAATGTTAGTTCTGTTAAAATGTGGGTTGCGGGGAATCCGTATACCAATAACGACGTGCCATCCCAACGCTTCAAATAATTTAAAAGCGTGAATTGAAAAAAAAAAAAGAAACGGGATCATAAAAAAGCACGATTTAAATGGCTGCTGATATTCAATAATTTTCAAACTACTAACGAGCCATTACCGAGATTCACCCGGGCATTTCATTAGCACGGCATATTTTAAATACATAAACACGCTTCTCTGTAAACTTCGTTTAAAAAGAGGAGAGTTGAACTCGCGCGCAAATTTATGAATGATAATGAAATAAAGCTCATGTCGATGATATTAAACACGGGATCGCCGTCAAAATCGAATTGATCCAAGTTGGCCGAACTTACGTTTAGCTCGCGCGTGACGTAATTTGATCGTTGGTCGGCATCGGTACGTACGCACACGCACAAACGCTTCATCGTGGCATTATTCCGACTGTGATCCAATAATAAAATCCTCCCCGAACCCCATCAATTTTATGGTACAAATACAAAGCATGATGCTCCTGAAGATGAAATCACAGTCTGACATAGGCACCGTTAACCCCCTGCGAGAGAGAGAGAGAGGAAGAAAGTGAACATCTGCATTCACATAGCATAACCATCAGGGCAGGGCAGAGGGGGGAACTAGTTGTTGGGCCTACAACTTGAAGTGGGGATCCTACTTTCCTTATAGAAGCTATTTAATAAGGGCATGGAGTCAAATGCATCTCGATCAGCTGGAATCCACTGTACTTTGTTTTTAAAATGCCCTTTATCGATGATATATAGGCCATTTGGTATGTTCCCCCAATCGAGCAATCTAGGGTGAAGATGGGGCCCAAAGTGGGCCTGAGGCATAATCAATTACCAGAAAGTGTTGTACTAATTCGTGGGGAAACTAAGGACTGACTACGTTTCAACTCTGGTATGGCCTTGGTGACATTTCGAGTTTTGTACAGAACAAATAGGCTCATAAAATCCATGAAAAAATAAAGAAAAAGTTGCTCACCCGAGCAAATAGAATATCTTTGCTACCGATTGCCATCGCTAAATCCCCTCGTGCCGTCTGGTCCTCTAGGCGGCCTTATAACTTGCACAACATCCAGCAGCAGCACATTTTCCATTCTAGGTGAGTGCACCACCTCTGGAACCTCCGGAGGGATTTCGGTAGAAGCAGCTAATGTAATGTTTGCTAACCTAGCAACGAGGAAAATGATAATTAATCAAAGTGGTTTAAACATGTCGATACAAAGCCTAAAGATCACGAAATTCAGCATAGCATTCCATAAAATTAAATGGTGAGGTGAAATATAATTATTATCGCCTGGTCCTGTACAGACCAGGCGATAATCGACAGAAACACGATGACAAGCAATGTTTCTTCCGCCATTTTGGGATACATCCGTTATTTTGCTCGAGTGTCTAGCGGCAAAACATCAAAGAAAGTTTGTCTATGTTTTCCATTTCCAGTGGAGAACATGGACACAAAAAGTAGACTTCATGCATGAGTTAGCAGGCGGCAATAACTATGAGCACGAATCCAGCGGGTTTAATCGACTAAAAACACCTTTTAGGGTAATATATAATAATTAACGATGTTTGATCGAATGAGGAAGCAATTAAATTATCATATTTCAGGTATTTGCAAGATCATTTGATTTAACGATAGCAAACATTTAAATTTTTTAAAATAATGTATACTGAAACACAATAAATTAATGTGGATAAAAGAGAAAGTTATAAAATATTATAACAAGGACTGTGGATGCTAGTACTACATATCCAATGAATAGCAAACGAAGGTTATCATGTTTTGCAGATGTACATTTTTTAGCATACTGAAAATCTTCAGAAAATGGAAAATTAGGTTTCCGCCGATTATCGCTTGGTCTGGACGTACCTGTTGCGATGCAAACTGGATAATTTAAAGGACTGACAAGAATAGTTTAAGAAAAGTAAACTAAATTTGGTTTAGTTGTCAAATTTAACACTCCTTCATAAAATTAGACTACTAAAACACTGATGAATTTGAAACTTCCTTGTTTTCCTTGTATTTACAATAACTCTTCAATACATCACAGCGGGGCAGTATATTGTGGATGATTTATGTAAACTAATTAACACAACACACATTTCAAAGTAAAATCAAATCTCTCACGAAAAAAAACTGAGTGAGAAATGTACATGTCTCGGGTCAAATTCCCATATATTAACGCCTGACGACCACTCTAGGAGTAGACATATTCACTCAAATCCTTTGACTGAATTTCGTGCCAAGACGGATCTTACTATTGGTCCTGTTTTATTTTCTAGTGATTAGACGATGGAATGGCGCTCACCTTGATTTAGTAAAAATTCAATCTAACAATGATACCTAAGTCCCTACTGATGTAAGAGATTTCTCCTGAAATTAGGTACGACCCCCCCTCCCCCCACCATATGGCATTCATTTGCTGACTGTAGGGTACCGAGTCTAATTGAATTAAACTAATCTCCCCAAGACCAGTTATTTTTAGGTACCGAACCTAAAATGCCGGATTTATACCTTCGATATTACATTGTTTGCTGGATACATGCTTAAGGGTCCATCAGCTAAGCTTAAATTATTTCTAGACAGCTAAATGCAAGGTTTAATGTGCAGGAGATAGGTTTAGCAGAACAATTTTGACAACTGGCATGCAGTAACTCTCAATAAGCACAATTCTGTTATACCTTTCCTCAGCTATGTCCTCTTCATTTTTTGCCGCACCTAATATCCTTAGTCGCGCTTCTGCATACTCTGCTTCTCTCTGCTGCAAAGTCTTAATAGGTTGCTTAGAGCCTTTGTCGCCATTCATTAACGAATGTCCATCGTTTTGCGAACCACCGCTGGGTCTTTTCAATATTTTCACTTGAGGCTGTGGAGGTGCATACGGTGTCCTGGGAACGTCTTCTTGAAGGATCACTTGATCCATGTAACCCAAACGTGATTCCTGCTCGTCGCTAAGGATTCCATAATCATATAGATAAAATTTATAAGTGATGGTTGGTAATATAACCTTATACAAATTCCACGTAAAAATTTGGAGGATATGTGCCTATGCATACCATACATTTACAAATAAAGAACATATCGCATTATCAAAGCTGTAAGACTTACGTTTGCTGTACTCCAGCAGACCTAGACTTCATTTCTTCTATTTTCTTGTCTAACGCCTGATTGAGACGCATTGGAAAACAACAAGTTTGTAGAAATTTTAAATGGTAATCTAGTTCACGTTTCAAACGAGCATGCCTCGCACGCACAATCAGACGATTTAAACGCAATTAGTACAAGGCTGATTCAATCAGCTGAAATTATTCGTTCAAAATCAAAGCAAGTTATTGTTTTTTGTCACTTATTTCGTAATTTACTTACTCCATTGTCGACAAAATCCTCCCAATTATCGTACACATCTTCCTCGCCGTCGTCGGCCATCATGGCACAAAATTCGAACTATTTTTGTGGTCGCATTTAACAACATCCGTTTCGTAATACCGGTGTCCAGGGTTCGATTCCCGCCAAAGCTAATCAATTTTTTTAAATACTGCATTTAATAAATTTACATATTAAAATAATTACCCGTGTATTTTATTGTGCTAAATTTAGTTTAAACGTTAATTTTATTTTCGCACCACGTATATATGTTATGCATGCAAAGTATAACCTCGATTATCCGAATATACTACATACAGTATTGCACAATGTACGTGGCATAATAAAGCTACAATTGGACAATACACTAATATACTATATTACATGTAGTGGTTGTAACCTTATGACAGATATAATGTAATTATCTAGTCTACACAAAAAAAGACAAATTTGTGTCTTATCAATCATAATTTTAGTTTTTTTAAAAAAATAATTAAGATTGATAAACTACAACACAAATTGGAGAAATTTTAGTATAATTTATTCTGAATATGAATTCATATTATATCCGAAGGCATAGGGAGACCCAATTTACATCAACGGATAATCGAGGTTCCACTGTATTACCACGCATTAACATATACAGGGTGGCCACAAAAAAAGTGGAACATGTATTTTTCGTAAATTCGTAACTTTTTTGTTTTCTGATAAAAGTAAATCCAATTTTGCACAATTATAGACAAAAAACGTACGGGCAAAACAGATATTTCAATTTGTACTCAAAGTGCCCTCCATCAGGCCGCTGCAACACATGCCCAGAGGCGCTTGCGCCATTGGGCAATTGCCAAGTTGATTACTGTTTGATCAAGTTCATCCCAAACAGCCAGAATTCGGCATAACTTTTTGAAATCCCGAATCTTTGTTTGGTACACTTTTTGCACCATATGTGCAGAACCAAACACTACAACAAAGTGTTCTCATGCTTTTTTTGTGGTGAAAAACTCATTTTTTAAAAAAAATGTTTTCCTAATTTTTGCAAATGTGCTGTTTTGTTGTTACATAATATGTGTAATGCAAGCAATATAATACATGTGATTTTTTAAATGTATTTACACTTCATTTACCTGTAAAGAATACAAATCATGGTGTCAAACAGACCAAAAAATGTCGCGCATGTCTACAGTCTAATCAATTAATTGGGGTTATTCTACATGTGCTGACCCAGTTTTAACAATGACCCTTCTAATCGGCTATTTGCACATCTTCTGTGGACCTTTTCATAACTGCTTGAATCTACTAGGCATGCGCACCGTTTGTGGGCCAAACTGCCAAGTCCAACTGCCCAAGTAAAAAGTTCATTTGAGTACCCCTATGTTTCGAATTTATGAAAAAAGTTCGTCTTTTTTTGTGGCCACTCTGTATACACCTGAATACTTCATATTACAATATTTTTTCATAAACGTATTCATAAACAACTTTTCTAAATGCAAATAAAATTTAAGATTGCTCTTTATATAAAAAAAATGTAATAATAATAGAATTATGTTATTAATATTACTCTGTAAATTAAGTCTATACTTTATTACATGTAAAATGTTTCAATGTAATAAATCAGCAAAAATGCAATGTACCATGCGCAGCGGGCCCTTTTTACCCCTTTATTTTTCCAAGGGCATGAAATTTAAATTTTATCACATCTGGTTTTATTTTCGCCATATAGGTCCCAACTTCCAAAATAGCTCGATCTTTGAAATGTCATCCCATTGGTCTAAGATAGGCGAAATTAATGATGGCAATTAGTACGCCAGACCATTGACCATTTTTGTTGGCTAATTTTCCGTTCAAGTTGATATCCGCGTCACGTTAAAAAAAAAACTTGGTCAAGGTCAAATCTGATAATTTCATTAAGAATAGGATTGAAAACAAGTTAGAGGACAACCAGTTCAATCGTACAAATCGACCAAAAATGGCAACCACGGCTGACAGAAACATCCTAAACAGCATTTTAAATCCACTTTTACCATTGGGAGAAGGCGTTGGAAATGACGAAGATGACATTCAAGGTAATAAAAGTTTCCTTAATTTTAAATTTTAGGAACTGCTATAATAAATGATAAATCCTCTATGTACATGCTATACAATTAAGAAATAAACTTGCATAAACAGTTTTCAATGGATTTCAACCAAGTTTAAAAGCGATTTCAAAAATTTTTAACCTAGTTTAAAAGCTATTTCAAAGGATTTCAACCTATTTTAAAAGCGATTTCAAAGGATTTCAAACTGGAAAACTGATGAGGGGGACTACAACCCTATTCATTTTAATGGGTCAAATTTGCAAAGATATTCACAGTTAAATATAAAAAGATTAAATAAAAACAAAAATTGTTTAAAATAGCTTAATAAATCAGCAAGGTGCTGATCGTGTCATTTTTCACTTTAAAATAGTATATATTCTAAAAAATTAATATTTTCTAAATTATTATTTGAAATTTTGCACTCAGAACTTGCCTAACACTTTTCAAATCTGTATATTAATTTTTAAAAATCTACTATTTTAAAGTGAAAAATGACACGATCAGCACCTTGCTGAATTATTAAGCTATTTTAATCAATTTTTATTTTTATTTAATCTTTTATATTTGACTGAATATCTTTGCAAATTTGACCCATTGAAAAGGATAGGGTTGTAATCCCTACTGTACTCCAAGGTTGTATGTATAGAGGGGGCAGAACATTGGGGATAAATTCCAAGAAATAGATTAAGAAATTTTCAAAGGGAAAATAGAACTTTTTTTGTTGCTTATATGTAGAAAATTCTTCCTTTTAACACTTCATCAGGACATTAGCCTACGTGGTGACCCTTTGGTGACACACATAGGTCATGATCTACCACATGTTTTGTTAATTGCCAAGGGAAAAATCTGTTGTTTGATCTTTGTACAGTGATAAGGGCGTATATATGACCGCCAGACTTCAAACATATGTATGTGAAAAGCTGTATTAGTGTCAAATCTTTCGTATTCATTAAAAAATTTAACCAAAAAATGGTTGAGAAGTGGCACCCAAATTCATCTAATGATGATGTGATTGTATGGTTATCTTATGGGGGAAAACCGGCAGAAGTGAGCGTAGGTATTCATTTTTGCATTAAGTTTGATTTTCTGCTCAACAAATGCAATTTTTTTGTATTAAAAGTGCGATTTTTAAGGTAAAAGCGCAATTTCTCTGCATTAAAAGTGAGATTTTCTGTTTTACAAATGAAATTTTTCTGCGTTAAAACTGCAATTTCCATTTCACCTGGGCTGTGTTTAGTCTGTATATACAGGGTGGGCCAATAAAAAGTAAGCCAAGTTTATAAAAATCATAAAACTTCTTTCTTCTTCAGTGAACACCTCTTTGAAAGACAAATTCGAATGATTACATCATTAGAAAAGAACGTGGACGAGGGCAATTCGAAAGTAAAGAGAAAAATAATATTTGTACAAATTTTCATTAAATTCCATTAACAAATAACCTTGTTATGATTTTTATAAAGTTGGCTCACTTTTTATTGGCCCACCTTGTATATAACAGCACCTACATAAGTGCTGATCGATCAGAATTTCAAGAAAAATGGTAATTTATCTCAAATTAACGTATTTCTAGATGAAGTTGAGGAGGAGACTGCTGAAGTTCAAGAAGCTAAAGAACTTGAAAAAGAAGGTGTAGAAGCGGCTGAAAAAGGAGATACTGACAAATCAATTCACATTTTTACAAAATCGATAGCAGTAGCGCCGAGAAGGGCATCAGGGTACAACAACAGGGCTCAAGCACTCAGGCTCACAGGAAACATTTCTGGTAAAAACTGAAATTCAGACATTTTTAATGGGAAAACTTAATCATTCTAAAGCAGTGTTTTTAAACCGGTGTGCCAGGACACACTAGTATGCCATGAAGAGTCTACAAAATTATCCCATACGTTTGCGGGAGGTTCGAACATAAAATGCTCATCATGGAGCGGATCCAAAACATGCTTGATAAAATGAGAGAAAACCTCTTATAAAACTTGAGAAATGCTGAAAAACACTGAAATACACCATGAAGCAACCTCAATGGTACTTTCAAAAGGTGATTTTCGAGTTTCGAAGATTTTTTTAAAATTAACTTAGTTCTATAATTTCAGGCGCAATGGAGGATTTAAACAACGCCATCAATTTAAGTGCGAGCAAGGGCAAAGTTGCTTGTTACGCATTCTGTCAAAGAGGATTAATCCATCAGTTGGAAGGCCGAAAAGTCGAAGCCAAAAAGGATTACGAAAATGCAGCAAGATTGGGGAGTGAATTTGCCAAAACTATGTTGATTCAAATGAATCCTTATGCCGCCCTCTGCAATCAAATGTTATCCGAAGTTATGCAGAAAATGAAACAAGGATCTGCCTAGGAAATGACGACATTTCGTTTGCAGTGAGTGTGCAATTTTTTTTAAAAAAAAGTGCAGATGTGTATATATCCTAGTTTTAAGTAACATTAAAAGTTAAAAATACAATACAAATTGGAAAAATACGTCTTTGTGCGGTAATATCTTTTATTTTGAATATGAATTGACCGTGGCCATCTGTATTATCATAGTTTTTGATAATCCGAGGTAGGCTTGGTCCAAATTAACTTGGATAATTAAGGTTTCACTGTATTTTGAATATAATTTCCCTTGAAACTGCATCCACATTTTATATTTTCAGAAATTCAAGGTGTGTAAATTAAGTAATGAGACGGGCAACGCAGCGTTCGATCTGTCAACAATGGGGATGCATCAATTTCGAGCAACAGTCTGTCCCTCCTTTCCTCCTGATGTCCTTTTGGTCCTGTGAAAGATTTTTGGAACCTTTTTTGGCGCAGATTTTTCTCATCCCCAATTCATTGGTTAAAATCTGATGAACGGTGGTGCGAGTCAAATTCAACCCTTCCCCTATAATAATAACTATTAACCGATGATCTGAACGCACAAGATCCCAGATTCTGATGAAGGCCTTCCGCTGTGTGGTTGATCTTCAATCGACTCTTCCACTGGCCTGTTGAAGTTTTGCAAACATTTCGTTGCACTGTGCCTAAGTCTGAAGCAAAACCTAGCTGATAGCACACCGTTGCTCTAAATTGATGTCACTCATTTTTAGAACGAACTAGGAAAAACTGTTTAGCGGAAAAAAATTGCTAGGGACTACCAAATGACTAACAAGTTCAAACTTGTACTGAAGGCGTATCACATGTTCATCTACAAGTCAAACATCCCCATTGTTGACAGATCGAACGCTACGTTGCCAGTCTCATTACTTAATTTACACACCTCGAAAGTTATTTCCTCAACGAATTCTAGAGTTAATACAAGAAACATTGTTTGCAATGTTAACTTAGAAATTGCCCATCCTTGTTTGGGATTATCGCCTATCCCTTTCAATTGGTAAATTTTAAACGACACTCACAGCCAAACAAAAAGAGATTAAATAAAATAAAAATTGCATGTTTAAAATAGCTTAATGGATCAGCAAGTGCATCATATTGTTGTTTTTCACTTTGAAGTGGTAGATTTTTTTAAAAATTATAAACTCTTTCTTGTTGTGGCTGTTGTGGCTTTTTGTTTGGCTGTGAGTGTCATTTAAAATTTACCCATTGAAAGGGATAGGTTGTAATCCCTCTTAATGAAAACTCCATTCATTTTGTAACTTTCTAACAATTGGTAAGACACTTTAATCAGTAATATAATTCATTATCTCTTCAGATTTCACAAAAATCCAGAAATTCAATCTATTCTATAGATTTATTGGTATAAAAATGATTAACGAAATAAAAGGTGTCCATATTATGAACTGCTCAATGACATGGAACTGTTTAATGAATAATTCAATGAATTTCAAGGGCAAACCTCAAATTTTTCCATTAAGGTGGCGTACAATCGTCCCCATCTCCTCGTGTTCGTTTATGTGGCAATGAGTCCTCTGATGACTGCCTAAGCACCTGCAAAAGGTTCATTGCTTCTGTAGCTTCTCGTCTCTCGCTAAGGATTCTATCACAAGTGTCACGCACGCGGATTGCAAAGTCCAAGTCATCTTCACGTTCGATGCGCTGTTCCTGAACGTTCATATCCGATAAAAGCTACCAAAATTTTAGAAAATGGACATCTTAAAAACGGCAAAGAGCAGTGTCGATTTTACTGATATATTACTTTACAGTAGAAACTCGATTATCCGGACCTCAATCATCCGGATGCACAAAACGAAAGATTAAGACACATGTAACATGCATATGCTACCTTAATGTATACGGGTGGGGTGTCTGATTTAATGTGGACAGGGGGTAGCCATAAGTTTTTGCGGCGTAAGTATTTTGCAGCTTTAGTTTTTAGCAGTGTAATTTTTTTGCGGCGTAAGTTTCTTCGGCAATTGCAAAAATCGAAATTACACCCATTTTTGAAAAAAAACTGTATGGGTATTACGAATCTATGAAAATTTTACTTTGGAAATAGCAGTTTTTTCTTGCAAAATTAGAAAGTAGACGTTATTTCGATCATAAAAAGCCACAAAAAAAATGTACCCGAAAGTCCCTAAAAATGTTCTCAAAAATGTACACGAAGGGTCCATAAGTGTATATTTTTGAA
>JAQGBW010001902.1:0-22582 GCA_034698625.1 Julus scanicus | reverse complement strand
TACAGGAGTTAGTTTCCTGTCCATTTCCCTCCATCTGGCTGATGGCAGTTGAAGTTGCAGTGTTAGTTTTCCGGATAACGATACAGGAGTTAGTTTCCTGTCCAAAGTTGCAGTATTAGTTCCCGGATAATGTTACAGGAGTTAGTTTCATGTCCATTTCCTTCCATCTAGCTGATGGTAGTTGAAGTTGCGGTGTTAGTTCCCGGATATCGTTACAGGAGTTTGTTTCTTGTTAAATACCTTCCATCTGAATGATGGTAGTTGAAGCTTCTATGTATATACCCAATGTGATAAAAAGAAATTAGGAAATCCATCTTATAGTGTTATCGCAGCAGCTGATTTTTGACAGATTAAGATCAAGGTTGATGCAATCCTTTTACTGTATTAATTTTGCAAATGCGTGGAATGTTGGGCGCTTAAAAACCCTAATAATGTGACCTAAGAGTGTTTTCTTTCCATTACCCTCCTTCTAGATAGTGGGATTTCTACTTTCCAGTACGTGTAACAGTGTAGTTTCTATTATATTTATCTCTAGTAATTCTTGCTTTTTTTGTCTTCTCCAGTTCGCGCCTCAAGGATCGCAGAGTTGAAGTCTAGTACCTCTTGGAGCGATAAGTCCGGATGTGAGACATGGTCCTGTGCCTTTGCCCCTGATGACTCCTATTTCGCTTGGTCCTGCGGCAACCGTCTTGTGGTTCTTGTTCCCTGGGATTCGGACAAATCACGACCGTAAGTTCTTTCATCATTTAGATTATGACTGCAAGTTGATAATTTTCCCGGCAACTGGTTTGGTCGAAAACTTTAAATGTGACAAGTTTGCGAACCACTCATTTTGTCTTTAACTTTACTGATGACATTTGTTTAAAGATCTTAAGACATTGAAGTAAAGCATCATATCGAAACTTGTAAATATAATCAGAGTAGCCGCATTGATAACTTCCCCGTTTGATAAACGCCGCTTATTGTCGGTGAGAATATCTCGCATTCTCGGTTTCCACAATGCGATGTTTTTATAAGTTCAAATTCCTCTGGCAGCCGAATATGAATGCCGCGACATTGATCTTCCTCGCCAGTTGTCTTCAAGGTTCGATCGCAATGCCAAGGAATTTGCCGTTGAAGGTTCTTCCCAATAAGCAGACATCCGCAAATTTCTCCTGACATAGTAGTGTCAAGAGTAAAGTTGCCGGTCTAAGAAGCCTTGTACAGTAGAACCTGTCTAATGGCATCCTGTGTAAACGAATAACCTCTCTAAAAGCATAAAATGTGCCGGTCCAAACTTGGGACCCGTATATAAATGAACCTGTCTAAATGCATATTTTTCACTGGTCCCAAGAGTATGCTTTTATACATTATATATTGTACAAAAAATCCTTAAATAAAATTTGAAGTTTTACAAGTTTTCAACCATTCTCGGAAAGTTTTTAAACTTGCTGTTAGGAATGTTTTTTTTAAACTTTTTTTTAGTAAAGTTTAAAACATGTTTCTGTAATTGCAGGATTCTTAACGATGGCGTTTTAGATGAGAATGAGTCCAAGCGTGCAGCTATCACCATCGACTGCGGCTACTTGGTCTGGGCCGTGGCCATCAGTTACAGCGGAAGTGCCAAACAACCACAGAGGTCTCATTCGTGGACAGGATTCCATGCTGAAGGAGAGCTCATCCTGGCCACGGGTCTCAGCAACTCGCGTATCCGCATCTGGGACATTCCATCTGGTGAGCATCTATCGATGGAACCATCGAGCTTTAGTGGCTTGGCGGTAAAGTTAAACCACTGAATGCTGGGATAGTTCCTTTAAAAATCGACAGTTACGGTTAGTCCTTTCCCCGGGGTTATTAAATACCTAGTTGAAAAGACCTAAATCCGGCTTCTCAACGGCTCTGTGGTCCTATGGACCCAAAGTTTGATTACTCTTGAACTCGACACAAATCATGAGACAATCTCAAGTACAGATCTAACGGTACTGATACCGAACGTGACCACAAAACTGGAGGTCACGCTTTTATTTTTACCGCAGATGTGCTTTTTAAATTTGACGGATGCCTTCGAATCTCGATCGATGCGACATTTATATTTTTGGCAATACCCGAGTGTCAGAGCGACAAGTAGCAGTTAGGGACACCGAAATAGCTTTTCGTTATCTCTGATGTTGATATTTACGGCTCTGGATAGGAAAATCCCAAACGAGAATCGGTTATCTAATCTTCGAGTGAACTTACGGATAGTTAAGCGCTTTATAAAATAATAATTTTCTGTCGTCTTTTCAGGGAAACTGCTGATGGAACTGATGGACCACAAAGACGTGATCCGTGACATCTCGTTTGCCCCCGATCGCAGCCTGCGACTCGTATCCGCATCTCGCGACATGACCCTCAAAGTTTGGGACCTGCACGACGGTAACATGTTTAGGACCATGAATGCCCACCACAAATGGGTCTATGCCTGTGACTGGTCCTCCGATGCCCGTTTCCTAGCTAGCGTGGGCAGCGGAAAAGTGGTGAGACTTAAAAAACAAACTTTGGGACCTTTTTAGATTCCTTGACCGACTTATGTTTGGGTCGCTTAACAACCGCGAATCCAAAATTCTGTTCTCCTCCTCAGGTCCTAGTGTGGAACATGAACACGTACGAGCTTCATCACAAACTCGAGGGCCACAACCACGATGTGGTTTCTTGCCACTTCTCGCCTGATGGTGCAATCCTGGCGACGGCATCATGGGACACCCGGATCCTTCTGTGGGACCCAGTGACGGGACTCAAGATACGAACTCTCGGGTAGGACCTTAATTCACGTACCAGATTTTCTGAAATGCGGGGAAACTTTGCGGTTTTCTCCAACTTGATCCTCGTACAGCATTTTCTAAAATTGTGAAGGCTTTGCGGTTTTTTTAAAAGCACTTTATATTCTTAGCCACCTCCATCCGCCGCCGCGGCCCATCTTCGCCAGCGGTTCGAACGGTTCCTTTGTGAGGGGGGTTCGTTTCTCCGCGGACGGTTGCCACTTAGCCTCCGTGGCTGATGACGGGTAAGTTTTTCCACATCACTTAGCAAAGGACCCACAACAACCTTGTTATTGTGGACATTTTCTGCAAAGAAAACTAAAAACATATTTGTCGCTAACCGCCAGTTATTTTCTTTCCGCAGCTACGTCCGCGTCTGGAACCTCTTTGAAGGATCTGATCCCGAGGAAATAGCGGTGGTTCCGAATGCCCTTTGCTGCTCCTTCTCGCGATCCGGAAGGGCCCTAGCTGTCGGGTAAGATTTTTGTGTGAATGTAGTTTGTGTATTAGGACATGTCCTGTTGAGTATGTTTTTGAATTTGCGGCACACAAAATGGAGCTAAAATTGTCATGGCACACCATCCGTTTAAAAAAAAATGGGTTCAGTTGTTGTACTCTGTGTCGCTAGAGTTTGAGGAACGGTCCAAGATGTGCCAGTTGTTCAAAATTTGTCTTAATGCGGCACACCAACTTGTGCTAAAATTGTCGTGGCACACACTCGAATAATCCCTCTTTTCCCCCACAGTACCAGAAACGGATGCGTATCCTTCTTCGCCACTCCAGTCCGCGTGTTGTCCCTACTGCAGATTTGTCGCTTGGCAATCCGCAAGACGATTCCGTCGACCGCGGCCATAGCCACGGAACTGGAAATCCCTAGGATACTCGAGCGTTATTTGCGGTACAACGACTGGTAGCGACTCGAGGAGAGTACCGAAGAAAATAAAGTGCAAGCGCAACAAGGTTTGTGCCTCTTACGCAAATGGTGGACAGCGTTCCAGTTTTTATGTTTTTGTTTTAGCTAAACCACGTCTGAGATTTGTGGTTTTTAGTTTGCAAACCACCGAAGCTAAATCGTGATTCTTGTGGTTTGCGGCTATGATCGCATTCTGCTGTGGTTTCTCAAAAAAACTACAAGCTGTGCGATTCAGAATATTTTGAAAAATTGTTTAGGAAAATGTTTTTTTGTTTTTACAATTTTTCGTTATGTTTTAGTAATTTTAAAATTTATCCCAGTTCATTCACGTGAGCGTGGTTTTTTTTTCTTCCATTTTGAAGTCTGAGGTGAACTGGGAAGGTTTTAAAAGTGAACTGGGAAAGTCTGGAAAGGTAACTAGAACGTCTTTAAAGAAACTGGAAAGGTTTCAAAAAAAAATGGCTTAGTCTTGTAATGTAAACTGGGAAAGTATAAAACGTTAACTGGGAAAGCCTGGAAAAGCAAGTGTGGAAAGTCTTAAACACGAAACTGAAACTTTTGTTTACTTAGTAGAACTTTTTAAAACTGGCATGTTTTAAAAAGTGAACTGGGAAAGTTGAAATGTGTATGAAAGCGACTGGATTGACAGTAGAAAATCTAATTTTGTTTAAATACTAGATTTTCTCAAGTAAAACTACTTGTTTTATGAAAGTTTTTGTCTGTGACTTCACTTCCTGATGAAGGAGGCGAAATTTGTATCATAATGTAAATAATTTTGTCTTCAGAAATTTGCTTATTTTCTGTGATTTCTCAAATAAAGTTTATATTTCTTAGATTTTTGTTAGAATTTTATTAGATTAGAAACTTTCAAAAACTTTCAGAAAAATTTTATCGAGCGATGGAAATTTGCGACTGTGATTTGTTCCTTGTACAAATTCCCGAATTCTCCGAATCTTCTCTTTTTTTACAGGCGAGAAATTACAGAAATTTCAGGGTTTTTTGTGGGAAATTTTAACCTCGTACTCGGATTGCAAACACATCAAATGTACCGGTAAGTTGTTTTTTATTGTTATGTGCCGAGAATTTCCACTGTATGTCAAGCAATTTTATTTTTAAGTTAAAAAGTGTACTTTAATGAAATTTGAATATCCCCCACACTGCACCACTTACAAGATGACGCCCATAGATACGTACACACGCTCGTGACTATCCCAACGCCATCTATTAAGCCTTTCACGCAGTTTAACCTTCCAAATAACAGAAAAAATTCATTATAATCATCATTTACGTAACTTTTTAATTAAAATTTAGTATTTATTATAGAACTTGAATTTCCCCCGCACAATACCCTTTACAAGATGGCGCCCAGAGGTACATACATACGCCCTTGACTATCCGAGCGTCGTCTATTGAGCTTTTGATTTTACACAGCTTAAACTCCCAAATAACAGAAGAAATCCATTTTAATATGTTAATATGAGATGTTGAGAGTAAATTTTTGATTAAAAACTTTTTTAACGAAATTTGAATTTCCCCACCTTATACCCTTTACAAGATGGCGCCCGGAGTTACCTACATGCGCTCTTGTCTATCACAGCGCCATCTATTCAGCTTTTGGCACAGCTTAAACTCCCAAATAACAGAAAAAAAATTCATTATAATATTAATTATTAGTAACTTTTTAATTAGTTTTTTTTTTTAATTTGAATTTTTCCCACACTGCACCACTTACAAGATGGCGCCCGTAGATACGTACATACGCTCAATTCCAGCGCCATCTTTAAGCCTTTCACACAGCTTAACCTCCCAAATAACAGAAAAAATTCGTTATAATTATCATTATCAGTAGCTTTTTAATTAAAATGTAGTATTTATTATAAACTTTAAATTTCCCCTGCCCTATAACCCTTACAAGATGGCGCCCAGAGGTTCGTGCCTACGCCCAATTCGATCCCAGCGCCATCTATCGCACGTTTGAAGCAACTGAAACCCACATTGTAAAAAAGCTATGTTAAACCCAATTGAAGTGGGGTTTTTTTTTTTCACAAAAGATACTTTTTTCCCCAGAGCAGACAGAACAGGCAGAGTGTTTTTAACTAATGGAAAAACATGTCGACGGTCAAGAGATTTCCCCTCTGTAATTGTTTGTCGATCCTTAACCGCGATGGTTTTCTTATATTTATGATCAGAGTGCAACTATTTCTAGCCCAGTGTCAACACTCACACTTCAGCAACAGCAGAGATGTTTGTTTTGTTTTTAAGGGAGGTTGAAATGGTTTCTGTCGACCCTTTTTTTTCTTCTCTTCATCTTCTTCATCTTTTTCTTCTTGTATTTCCGCTCTCCAATCCATCTCTCAGAACAGTACCTGTTTTTCTTCATTACAACACTTTTTGTTTCGAAATTTTAAGTAAATAAGATGGCGAGAATAGATCCATTTCTATTTCTCAAACTTAAAAAAAACTTTTTTCATTGTTTGTGTTGGGGTTTTTTAAAACTGCAAAATTGATCTTCAATAGCTAGGCCCTTTCTTAGATTCTGTCCTTAACTTGAGCAAGTCATGAACCATGATTTTCTTTGGAATTCCTTCCAAACTATTTTATAGGCCTTTTCTTTGATTGTATTTAGAAACTCAGAGATTCAAGATTCCCTCATATGGATCATAATAGTTTCCTAGAAATTCTTTTCATACCCTTACAGGACCTTTTTTAGATTCTGTCTAGTGATCTAAAGATTCAAAGTGCCCTTACATGGACTATAATTTTCCTTGGTATTCCTTCCAAACTCTTATAGGCCCTTTTTAGGTTCTGTCTAGTGGTCTAAAGATTCAAAATGCCCTAATATGGACCATAACCATCCTTGGAATTCCTTCCAAACTCTTATAAGCCCTTTCTTAGATTCTGTCTAGTTACCCAGAGATTCAAAATGCCTTTGTTCTTTAGGATGCCCTTAAGTTAAACAATGACATCATATGGTCCTTAATTTTCCTTGGAATTCCTTCCAAACTATTATAGGCCCTTTCTTTGATTATATTTAGAAGCTCTGAGATTCAAGATGCCCTCATATGGACCATTATATTTTCCTAGGAATTTTTTTCAGACTCTTAAAGGCCCTTTTTAGATTCTGTCAAGTGATCTGAAGATTCAAAATGCCTTTGTTCTTTAGGATGCCCTTAAGTTTAACAATGACGTCATATGGTCCTTACTTTTCCTTGGAATTCCTTCCAAACTCTTATAGGCCCTTTCGATGATTGTGTCTGGAGATTCAGAGATTAAAGATACCTTCCTTCTGGGATTCCTTCCCAAACTCTTAAAGGTCCTTTCGTTGATTGTACCTAGAGATTCCGAGCCACAAAACAGTGTTTTCAAAGCGAAAAAACCCTTATTTTTATTGACTAAAACGTGTGACCTTTCGGCCATTTTGAAAATATGGTTGAGTTTATTTGATTAAGAGGAAAACCTCTTTGGAAGAAGAAAGAGGGAAAAAAGGAGAAAAAAAGATGAAAAAAGAGCAAAGATTTTAGTTTAAAAAAAAAGAAGATTTCGTTGATTTGGGGCCAACAAAAAGTGAGTAAACACTCGGCTGTGTTGACTTTACGACCGTATAATCTAAAGGCTGCAAGTTGTAAATTGCTACCACGAAATGGGCGTTGCTTTTGTCCACACCCACGACCAGGTGGCGCCACTCGTGAAACAAAAGGCTACAACAACAACAACAACAACAACAAGAAAAAGACAAAAGAAGGTGATGATGATGAAGTACGAGAAGAAGGACGAATGGGCTTTTTGGAGGCACTGGAGACAAGTGTGGACGAGGCCCCATCTGGGAGTTAAGGGCCTCTTTTGTTAGTAAACCAGGGCTTGTTCACTGTTTTGTTGACAAGATTCAAGATTCTGTATGACTGAAACTGAGAAGATTCAAGATTCTGACTGACTGAAACTAAGAAAATTCAAAGATTCTGACTGACTGAAACTGAGAAAATTCAAAGAAACTGACTGATTGAAACTGAGAAGATTCAAAAATTCTGACTGAAACTGAGAAGATTCAAAGACTGACTGAAACTGAGAAGCTTCAAAGATTCTGACTGGCTGAAACTGAGAAGATTCAAAGATTCTGACTGACTGAAACTGAGAAAATTCAAAGATTCTGATTGACTGAAACTGAGAAAATTCAAAGATTCTGACTGACTGAAACTGAGAAGAATCAAAGACTGACTGACTGAAACTGAGAAAATTTAAAGATTTTGCTTGACTGAAACTGAGAAGATTCAAAGATTCTGACTGACTGAAACTGAGAAAATTCAAAGATTCTGTTTGACTGGAACTGAGAAAATTCAAAGACTCACTGACTGAAACTGAGAAAATTCAAAGATTCTGTTTGACTGAAACTGAGAAAATTCAAAGATTCTGACTGACTGAAACTGAGAAAATTCAAAGATTCTGACTGACTGAAACTGAGAAGATTCAAAGACTGACTGACTGAAACTGAGAATATTCAAAGACTCACTGACTGAAACTGAGAAAATTCAAAGATTCTGACTGACTGAAACTGAGAAAATTCAAAGATTCTGACTGAATGAAACTGAGAAGATTCAAAGATTGACTGACTGAAACTGAGAATATTCAAAGACTCTGAACAGAAGAATCGAAGATTTAGCATTGTTAATTCAAGATTTGACCTTAATGCATAAAGATTCAACTATGATCAACTAAGATTCTACGCTTTCGAACATTACTGAATCTCTAATGTTGGCAGCTTGTCACTATGGATGGAGCATCAGTATCAGATGATGGCACAAGGACCTAGGTCTCAAGTCTTAAGATAACTTTAGGGCTTCAGGATCCTCTTAAAGATTCAATCTGGCATCTCAGGTCACAAAGGACATAATCCAGTTTTGGACGACAACGGTCAAGGGATTCAGGACCCTCTTGAAGATTTCATTTTGGCATCTGAAGAAAGGTTTTTTGCTTCTTTAGGTCTCATCAAGTTTGTTATGTCTTCAACGTTGTTGGTTTGGTGGAACATCGGTACTTGATGTTGCACAATGGAGAAGGGCTTCTGAGATAGATCCTTTTGAAGATTCAGGGAAATACACAAAGGACCATCATCAAGTTTCTGAAGACAGGTCACTAAAAGTCGAGGGCTCTAGTGATAGGTCCAAAGTTTATGTATCCTTTTGAAGATTAACTTTTGACATCTTATGTTTCAAAGGGCCCTGATGTAGCTTCTGGAAGCAGGTTCTGAAGGATTTCCTCCAGTTTGTAGCAAGACGTTTTTGTTCTGGACCCTAGTTGCTGCCAAAAGGACATGGGCATTTAGAATTCCAACTTTTTATCTCGTGCTACAAAGGGCCCTGATGTAGCTTCTGGAAGCAGGTTCCAAAGGGCTTCATCCAGTTGTAGCGAGACGTTTTTGTTCTGGACCCTGGTTGCTTCAAAAAGGACATGGGCATTAAGAATTCTCTTGTCCCTGCTCTTGAGGCTTCAAACTTTTTATCTCATGCTACAAAGGGCCCTGATGTAGTTTCTGGAAGCAGGTTCTGAAGGGCTTCATCCAGTTCCAAATAAGATGATTTTGTTCAGTCTTAGGCTCTGAGGACATGTTTGCAAAAGGACCAGGGGCTTTTAAGGATAGATAAAGTCGCCTCTTGAAGATCCTCTGGAAGGCCCTAACCCAGTTTTAGAATACCGCATTTCCGAATGACCATTGGGTGAGAGTGTCAGTCGTCATTGTCCTCGTCGACAAGGATGCCCAAATTGCGCCCAATCTGCTTGCACTTTGCAGTAACCTCCTCCTGCACCAGGTTAAAGGACATGGCGATGATGGACAGCCCCAAGATGAGGTAGAAGCAGCAGATGATCAACTTGGCCTGTCCGGTCTCAGAGCGGGTGTCCAAGATGGAGGTCCCAGGAACAAGGTCCCCGAAACCGATTGTGGACAGCGTGATGAAGCAGAAGTAGGCACCGTTCAAGAAGGACCAATTCTCCCACAGGGAGAAGATGAGGGCCCCTAGGCACACATAGCCGGAAACGAAGCCCAAGACGAGGTAAATGGGCACCCGAGCCTCATTGGTGGACATGTCGTGGGGCCTCGGCGAGCGTTCGATGTTGACCTGGACACCACCGTCTCCAGCGGAACCACCGTCACTCGGGATCCTCTTCAAGGACCCTCCTCCGTTGCCGCCGTTGTTGCCGGGTGACCCGGTGCCGCCTTGGGGGGGTGGTAATAGCCGATGGTGTTGTTGAGGAGACCCACCTCCCTTCCTCGGGTTGTTAGGTCCTGTCATGTTGGATTCAGATTCCGAGCCGTCGGCCATGGAGTCCACCGATGCCAGAGGAGGACCTTTGCTCGATGGAGGCACCACGTACTTCACGGAGCTGTCGTAGTGCAAGGGTCTTGGAGAGCGGTGGTGATGGTGGTTGTTGGTGCTGGTGCCTCTGTGGTACTTGCGCTTGTCACGGCAGAGGACACAACAGAGGCGGGCGTAGGCGAACTTGAAGGCATGGGCGAAGAGGTCGCCTATGTTGGTCAGGCAAAGAAGCATCAGGGGAATTCCCATCAAGGCGTACAGAATGGTCACAACTTTGCCGGCGGCTGTCTTGGGGGCGATGTTGCCATATCCTGCAAAGAAACAATGGACAATGTGTCAGAATCAATGATGGAAGACAAGGCGGATGACCAATAAGCCTTCCGTACGCAACATCCGCTGGTGTAATTGCAAGAGGCTCTTGAGAGGTGGTCATGGAAGAGTACTGGTGTGGGACATGCATGGCCAGATGGTTCAGTAAGGGCCTGTAAGACTGCGGATGACCAGTAAGCCTTCCATCTGCAACATCCCTTGGTGCAGTCGCAAGAGGCTCTTGCGAGGGATTCCTGGAAGGGCCCTTGTCTGGTTTCGTGGAAGGGCTATTGGCGGGACATGTATGGCCGGATGGCTCTGTAGAGGCCTGTAAGACTTTGGATTACCTGTAAGCCTTCCATCCGCAACATCCCTTGGCGCAATTGCAAAAAGCTCTTGCGAGGGATTCCTGGAAGGGCTCTTGTGTGGGTTCGTGGAATGACTAATGTGTGGGTTTCTGGCGTGGGACATGTATGGCTAGATGGTTCTGTAAGGGCCTGTAAGACTTTGGATTACCAGGAATCCTTCCATCCGCAACATCCCGTGGTGTAATTGCAAGAGGCTCTTGAGAGGGGGTCATGGAAGAGTCCTTGTGTGGGTTTCTGGTGTGGGACATGCATGTCTAGGATGTTCTGCAAAGGCCTGTAAGACTGTGGATGACCAAATAAACCTTCCATCCGCTACATCCCTTGGTGCAGTTGCAAGAGGCTCTTGCGAGGGAGTCCTGGAAGGGCCCTTGTCTGGTTTCGTGGAAAGGCTATTGTGTGGAAGATGTATGGCTAGATGGCTCTGTAAGGGCCTGTAAGACTTTGGATGACCAGTAAGCCTTCCATCCGCAACATCCCTTGGTGCAGTCGCAAGAGGCTCTTGCGAGGTAGTCATGGAAGGGTCTTGGTGGGGGACAAGCATGGCTAGGATGTTCTGTAAGGGCCTGTAAGACTGGATGATCAGTAAGCCTTCCATCCGCAAAATCCCTTGGCGCAATTGCAAGAGGCTCTTGCGAGGGGGTCATGGAAAGGTGTCTTGGTGTGGGTCATGCATGGCCAGGAGATTCTGGTTTTGGAAGGTCCTGGAGGGTTTTGCATGATCCTGGAATAATCTATTTGGTTATTTGAAGTCATTTAAAGATCTGGAATGTTCTGGAAGATTACAAAGTTTTGGAAGGTCTTGGAGAGTTCTGGAAGGATGCAGGGTTTTGGAAGGTTCTGTATTGTTCTGGAATATTCTATTTGGTTCTTTAAAGTTTTTTAAAGTTTTGGACGGTTCTGGAAAGGTAATTGGTCAGAAAAGTTCTGGAAGATTGTAATGATTAGGAAGGTTTTGGATGATCCTGTCAAATCCTTTAAAGTTCTGGAAGGTTCTTGAAGATTTTTAGGTTTTTAAAAGTCCTGAAATATTCTATTTACTCCAGGAAGGTTTTGAAGGTCTTAAAAGTTCTAAGATTCTCTAGAAGGCCCTAACCCAGTTGTAGCCAAACTTGAACCATATTCGAAACATAATTTAAACCAGATACATGTTATTATAATTAATAACCCTTATTTTTTTAATAATGTATTTATTCACAGATAGAATCTGCATTTCCGAATTCCCAGAATTTAGCGGTTTTGTTCTTATCCTTTTCATCGTATTTACATAAATTTAAATCTTTTCAGTCATTTATGTAAATATCATTATTTTTTATTCCGGGATTAAATTAATCGTTTTATTTCATAGATTTATATCGCCTACATAAATCTTTTTCCCTCCCTCTCTTTTTCTTCATCCTCTTTCTCTATGTTCGGATATTCGTCATAAATCTCGCATTTTCTCGCCCTATTTTTGGGTTTTTATGTCCCTGTCATTCATCACTGGAGACATTATCTTAATTTCAAAAACTTTGAATCATAATTTCAAGCTTTTAAGATATTAAAATTCACTTTTGGTTTTCTTGAAATATGAAGATTGAATTTCCAATCATCTAAATTGAGTTTGCTCTACTTTTTTTTCTTTGCTTTTTAAATTTACAAAAAGCTTATTTTTTTTGTTTGCTTTTTTCAAAACTTGAAATTTAGACTCGGATTTCCGCAATTTTTTAATTAGCTAATTGCTTTTAATTGATGACACACTCGACTCAAGTGCGACTGTCATTCTTGTTCAAGTTATGCATTTCACAATCCTTCTAGGTTCTTTTTTTGATTTTCTTACAGGTCATGGGTCATTTGTTGTTATTTTGTGTTGCATATGTAATGTTTAATACCGTCCATTTTGTCTTTTTTAGGTTCTATAACCTCGTTATGGGTCCAAAATGGCGACTGGGAGTCACGATATGTGAAAATTATGAGGCCCACATCAGAATTGAAGCAGATGAAATCTGGTGAGTCAATTGTTTATTTAAACATTCGCATTGTTATTCAAACAATCTGATATAAATGAAAAAGACTTAAATTTAAGCCTAATGTCGTAGACACGCTAGAATCCCGTTCACCGCCAGGTGGCGTTGCTAGCACGGATAAGCCTAATTGGTCATGGTCAGCATCGCCATTAATTGAAAACCATTTCATAGAAGGTTTTTACGAGTCATAAACACGAAAGCGCGATGAATCACACCACACACAACAAACGCAAACACAACACAAATAAAGCTTTTAGTTGACCCTCCCTTTGTAGTTTGTACCGACATGTAGGGAGACGCCATCTTGAAACACTGGTTTGATGATGATGGGCAGCGCCATTTGTAGACGGGGAAGTTGGTAGAGGGCAGTATAGTGCAGTGCACATTTGAAAGTATGCGTGTTGTGCAGTGAAGTACAGTGTAGTGTGGTGTAGTTAAATGAAATGCAGTGCAGTGCTGTAGGGCGCAGGTGAAGGTGTTACAGTACACTTGTAGCGTTGTGCAGTGAAGTGCATTATAGTGTAGTGAAGGGAAGTGCAGTGCAGGGGTAGTTTTTATAGTATGTGTGTAGGGCAGTGTGCTGTTCTAAAGTGAAAGTGCTGTGTTATGTAGTGCAGTGAAGGTGTTGTTTTTAGAATAGGCTGGTAGTGTTGTGCAGGGAAGTGTATTACAGTGTAGTGAAGGGAAGTGCAGTGCAGGGGTAGTTTTTATAGTACATGTGTAGGGCATTGTGCAGTTCTAAAGTGGAAGTGCTATGTTATGTAGTGCAGTGAAGGTGTTGTTTTTAGAATAGACTTGTAGTGTAGTGCAGCAAAGTAAAGTGAAGTGCTATATAGTAAATTGCAGTGTAGTAGGTTGAAGTGCAGTGCAGTACTGTGCAGGTGTAGGTTTTACAGTACAATTGTAGTGCAGTTCAGTACAGTGTAGTAAAATGAAGTACAGTGGAGTGTAATAAAATGCAGTACAGTGCAGTGTAATAAAATGCAGTACAGTGCAGTGTAGTAAAATGAAGTGCTGTGCAGTGCAGTGTAGTACTGTGCAGGTGTAAGTTTTACAGTACACTTGTAGTGCAGTTCAGTGCAGTGCAGTAAAATGAAGTACAGTGTAGTCTAATAAATGAAATACGTAGCAGTGCAGTGTAATACTGTGCAGATGTAGGTGTTACAGTACACCTGTAGTGCAGTGCAGTGCAGTAAATTGTTAAATTGAAGTGCTATGCAGTGCAGGGGTAGATTTTACCAAACACTTTGTAGTGCAGTGAAGGAGAGCCCAGATGTAATTTTACTAAACGTGCAGTGTAGTGCAGTATAGTAAACTTCAATGTAGTGTAGTGAAGTGCAGGGGGTTCCATTTTACATGTTTATCCGCATTGATGTTAAATAGTGTCCTTGTTTTTTAGTGATTGATGAAAGTGTCCATCTGTTATCCTAATTTTCTGTCGTCTCCTCACAAATTGCTTTTTTCTTTCCACGGCTGGGGCCATTTGGTTTTTTCTCGTGCCGCCATATTTAGCATGAAAATATGTCTTAAAAGACCAACATCTTACCCAATTCGTGATCTGGGAACCTTATTTTGTAATTTTCGTTTTTGTAGATTATTTTGGTTATGTTTTTGGTTGCCAAAATCAAAAGTATTAGCAAACAATTCCCATTTTTCTCGCTATCAAATTCGTATAAACTTTTATCAAGAGACAAGGTGGATAAAAAATGGTGCCAGTGAATTATTTTCTGCCCAATTCTCATTTTTTGTGTCTTCTTTAGATATAAATTAAATTTCGTCCTCCTTTTTCTTTGCCTTTTTTTTCTAAGAATTAATAGGAAATCCGAAGTAATAAATATATTTATTAAACGTAGGATGGCGAGGCCACTTTTTTATGTTTCTTTTAGGCCTTTTTCGATAAGCCTTTTTTAAATTTTATTTTATGGCGTGTGTGGGATGATAAACGAGGCTCAAACAACCTCAAATTGCAAAACACATAAAAATAATCTAAATTTTTGTTTGAAACTCTTTATACAACTGTCAAAAATTTGATCGACGTATCTCTGGTCGCCATCTTGTTTCATCTATATTCTACATATCTCTGGTCGCCATCTTGTTTCATCCATATTCTACGTATCTCTGGTCGCCATCTTGTTACGTTCTGTTGCGTCTGTTTGAACACAGATGGCGCTGAGCTACATCCTTGCAAATCAACAACTCATCGTCTTAATGGACCATTAACGCGTGCCCAATGAAATGCGGCCTATTAACAAATTGGAACAAGTTATTCCGCCATTAACACAGTTGATGAATTGACCTTCTGGTCCTTAATGTTTCATTAGAATTTACCAACGACCAATTTAATTAGGGCTTAATTGTCCCCTCGGACCTTCCCCTTATCCCACCCACATCCAATTGCATCTTCTGTTAATTAGCCATTAATTCCCCATCTTGTTTTTGGGTCACGTCATTAAAAAAAATGTGTAAAAAGTTTAGTTTTAACGGGTGATTAAAACACGCTTCCAATTAGTGCCACGACTAATTTTGATTTGTGTTGATTTTTTTTTGCCTCACACGTGGGTTTTGTGGCTTTATTTGCTTTTTTTACACATCCATTGTTTTCATTGTTATCCAGTTCTATTTCATCGAATTAATCATGCTTTAAATTGGATTAATTCAAAGTTATTATGGGCGTTTTAGCGGTTAAGGATCTATAAATAAAGCACACACGGACGTAAGCGGTTACGCCCGATGTTATTCAATCCAGGCTTGACGCGCTTCTTAACAGTCATTCTTGGCGGCAAGGAGTAGATTGGGTTGACCATTAAGATTTCTGGTTACCAGAGTCAATATGGCGACAGAAAGAGTGAAAATGGCGACTGGACAAACTTACTTTTCAATCGTCTACATTAGGAATGATTGAACTGAGCTCGTCAATTCCGGTTTGACGCGCTTCTTAACGGTCATTCTTGGCGGCAAGGAGTAGATTGGGTTGACCAGTGTGATTTCTGGTTATCAGAGTCAATATGGTGACTGAAAGAGTCAAAATGGCGACTGGACATACGTGCTTTTCAGTCGTCAACGTTAGGAATGATTGAACTTAGTTCGTCAATCCAGGCTTGACACGCTTCTTCACCGTCATTCTTGGCGGGATAACTTTCCCCCCTGCATTGTATTGAATTGTGGCTAATTTCATTTAGGTAATAGGCTGTTTTAACTCCTTGATCAAAGGGCCTCTTCCTCCTTGTTCTAAATTTAGCCTCCAGAACGTATTTTCACTTAAGTTTCCTTTGAGTTTTTTTTGTGCTTGAGCTGTGTTATTTCGTGTTATCTTAACCTTTTGTTATCTGCCTTTTTGTTGGGTTTGGGGCCATGTGGTTTACGTTAACGGCCATTAACCGTTGGGGGGCGCCGTCGACGTTTTAATGACTTCTCTCCCACGTGATAGCGTCGGAATTCACGCATTAAGATAAGGACCCTTAAAAAAAGGCCCACATCAAAAATTTGTCGTTTGAGAGATTTTTTTTTTAGATGGACACCAGATGGCGCGAGTGAGGGAGGCCCTAAGTGGGGGCGCTGCGTACGATTTCGTAGGAAACTGCTTGTGTTAGCACTGATTGCCCCCTTTTGAAATTGCGAGGGGTAATAATGAAAAATGGCCCGGATAATTGGGGCACTAGGACCTAATAATGGCCTGTAATTTACGTATGTTGTGACGTCATATCCGGTGAGTCACGACAAATCCCATACTGACGTCATATATTCCAAAACTGACGCGTTCGAAAAGCAAGATGGCGGCGCCTCGTCGCCTTCGATAACATTTTCCACCTCGACGGAAATAACAGTAATAATAATACGAGAAGAAATAATGAGAATAATAATAATGGATGAGGATCATTAAGAAGAAAAGATTTTATAACGAAGAAGAAGAAAAAAAAAACACGGAAGCGATAATAGGGCTAATGCGAATTACAAAAGCAACCAACGGAACCGAACAAAAAAAAAAGAACACCAACATGGCGGTTTGACACAAAAGAGAATCATTAGGCGTAACAAAAGAGAGGTGAGATATGGGGAAGTTTGATAGGGGCCAAATCGATATTTAGGCAAAACTGGAGGCCCCGTTTTAGAGAATGAATTTACAGGTATGTTGAGGCACGGCAGCGGCCATCTTGGGTTCGGTTGCCATGGTAATGTTCTTTATTTGCCACGAGCACGCTCTGTTTATGCCCGCACGTGACCTGTTTATCCTAACCGTGTTGCTAATACTGCGTTTGGGATACCCGAACCATGCTTCTGATGCTATGGAAGGATATCCTAACCATGTTGCATTGGGATAGCCTAACCTTGCAATGGTGGCTTTGATTTTGGAATTGGAAGAAATTAGTGTGTAGCTATTGCTGGATAAAGATTAGGAAAGTAGGTTGTTATCAAAATCCTAACCAATATAAGTAAAAGCAATGGTTAGGATTTGCAAGTTAATATAAAATCCTAACCAGTATAAGAAAAAGCAATGCATTTTTCATCCTAGCACTTTTGCAACCACTGTATGCTCCTAGTACATAGTGTATAGTTAGGATTTTCACGTGTATATAAAATCCTTACCAGTATAATCAATAAAATAACAAATGCTAACCAGTATAATCAATATAAAATCCTAACTAGCATAAGAAAAAGCAATGCATTTTTCATCCACATTTATGTGTGCACTTTTGCACACCACTGTATGCTCCTACATAGTGTATAGTTAGGATTTACACCTGTATATAAATCCTAACCAGTATAATCAATAACTTAACAAAGGCTAACCAGTATAGCCAATAGCATATAAAATCCCAACCAGTATAATCATAGCTATAATTTTTGGGACACAATCCCAACCAGTATAAGTAATAGGTCTGTTACTTTCAAAATGGCGCCATATGTTCGATTTCCCCCGGATCTAAAGCGTGACCACCGAACCGCATCAAAAACTAAAACATGGCCGCCGACCGGAAGTCGCTTCCGTTCTATTTTATGAAAATTTCAAAGAGAACAAGATGGCGTCGTCGTTCCATTCCGTGCACTTCCTGTTTTTTCATCGTATTTTCTATATGAGAATCCAAAAATCCAGATTTACATTTCAGATGATGTATAAATGGAATCCAAGAGCCTGAAAAATGAGCCAACTGTTCGATTTTGGCTTTTTAAGCAGGACACTAAATCCTAACCCGTATTTCTCAATTTAGAAATGGCGATTTTTGCTTCAACCGGATTACGGTTAATCGAAATTGATGTTCTCGCGTAATAACTCTCTTTTTCTCTCTTATTTTTTTTTGCGCTAAATATTTATCGTTATATTTGTATTTGCCCCGATTGGTGTCTCGTATTAATAACCCCATATATATATCTCGTTCTGGGACCCCGCCCTTGGTCACGTGGGTGGAATGGACCACGTGTTGTTCCACGCTGACCTTTTGCCTTTTAATATCGTGCTTTTATTGCCCGTTATTAATCCGGATTTATCTTTTATTCCTTCCAGGTTTTATGAAACTCCTTTTTTTTATAATCCACACACCAAGCCCCTAGCCCTTAATTCTTCCCTCCCTCACTTTGGCACAAAGTGGGCCTGGCCCAAACAGGGTTTTAGGAAATGGAATGATGAAAAAAAGGTTCAAAGGGCAAATTGGAGAACTTCAGATGATTTCTTAGAAGGTAAGTCAACACGTATTACCTCGTTTTTGACGGATGGCAAACAAGTTGTGATAGATTGGGCCATTTGTGGAATTGGGGAGTGGCCTGAGGAAGTTCTGGTACAGTAGAAACTCGATTATCCGACCTCAATCATCCAGATCCTCAATTATCTGCACGTGTGGAACCAATTGTTTTTTTTGTTTTTTTGTTTTTTTTAAGGTGCATATGCACAATTAATGTGTGCCTTAATGTGTGCAGGTGGGGTGTCTGATTGAATGTGGACAGGGGGTAGCCATAAGTTTTTTGCGGCGTAAGTTTTTTCGGCAATTGCAAAAGTCGAAATTTCACCCATTTTTGAAAAAAACTGTAAGGGTATTACAAATCTATGAAAATTCGACTTTTGAAATTGCAGTTTTTTTCTTGCAAAATTAGAAAGTAAACGTTAGTTCAATCATAAAAAGCCAAAAAAAAATCGAAAAAAAAATGTACCTGAAGGTCCCTAAATATGTTCTCAAAAATGTACACGAAGAGTCCATAAGTGTATATTTTTGAAGACATTTTTGGGGCCCTATGGGTACATTTTAAAAATTGCTTTTTGCTTTTTATGATCGTAATAACGTCTACTTTCCAATTCTGCAAAAAAAAAACTGCAATTGCAAAAGTCGAAATTCGAAAGTAGACGTTTTTGCGATCATAAATAGCCAAAAAAAATCGAAAAAAATGTACTCGAAGGGCCCCAAAAACGACTAAAAATCTGAGAGTAGCCATCGAGAGTGTGGGCTAACTTAGGGTCCAGGGTGTTTTTGGAGGTACTATATCACTAGTGGATTTTTGGTGCTTGCACTTGTGTTGGAACAGATGTTTGGAAATCCTTGGTAACCATGACAACCAAATGGAACTGATTTTTGGAAACATTTGGTAGCCTGGAAGCCATGACAACAAAATGGAACACTCGCCAACCAATGAAAACTCGGTGGAACTCATGTTCGAAATCCCTTGTAGAACCATGGAACATAAGTTTGGAAAGCCTTTGTGTAACTACAATCGCAGCACATGTACCACACGTGTAGTACATATACAGGACATGTACTTTATTATGTGTGTTTGCATACACAATTGTTTCTCAACATTTTGCCAAACAAACTGAAATGTTTAAAATGTAGGCCACTTTTTTCCCCCCCCCACTTCCTCTCTCGTGTCAGTTTGATGTTCAATAGGTGGTTTTTTTGAATTTTTGGTTGACTAAATTTGGAAACGAGTCTTTTTTTTGTCTCTTTTGAGACGAGACAACAAAAAAATAAGATCTTGAAACAACAATTTGGGTTATTTTTTTATCACAAATTTCGATAAAAAAAACACCAAGAACATGAGACTAAAAATAAGTTTAAAAAAGGCTTAAAAATAAGACTAGACACAAGGTGGAAGTGGGTCACGTGTCTTGCAATACACTATGCTCATATGAGCCATTTATGGGCATGTATGGACATGTATCCCACAATTCAATGGGCCATTTAGTGGACTTAATTCTAAGGGCCATGTATGGGCATATATCAACCATTTTATGGTTAAAGGCTAAATATGGTGAATATATGGCCCAAACAATCAACCCTCATTCGACTCGAGTTACTTTTAAGGAATTTTCAATAAGAATGACAGGGTCCGAACACTTAGGACCCCTCTTTCCATCCTTAAACAGGGTGGCTACAGGTCAGGGGAAAAACGTGGTCAGGGAAAGTCAGGGAAATTTTCTACTTTCCAAGCAAAATGCCATCCCAGCACTCAGTCTTCCAGCAGGCCCATCCCAATACTCTTCCATCCACCCTCTTCCTAGAATAGGAATATCCCATATGTTGGGTTGGGGGAAAGGGGAAATTCCCTTTTCTGTCTAATGATTGCTATCTACATGGTTTGATAAATGCTGTTTTTAATTTTCTTTGAAATTGCTTGCTAAAATTTTAAAAGGCCAACTAAAGTGCTTTTATACGTTTCATCATGACTAAAAATGTGTACGCATTACCGAATAAGTTTAGGTCAGGGAATTTTGGGGTTTAGTCAGGGAAAAGTCAGGGAAATTCAAAAGGAAAATTGTGTGGCCACCGTGTTAAAAATATATTCAACCATATATTGGAGCACCTTATATTGGATCAGCCTAGTTAGTCTTACAAGAGTCTCTTCGACATAGGTCCATGTCGTTTCAGGGCCGAAACACATACCAGCTAGAAAAAAAGGTCTTACCGACGGTGGTGACGACAGCAACACTGTGGTGAATGTATCGAACAAAGGACCACTGGGTCCTCGTGTCCTTCTCCAACTTTTCAGTGGCTTCTTTGACAACGGTCCTTTCGTATTCTAGCAATGTTTTCTCCACGTTTGTCATCCATTCGTCCTTGTATAGGACGTTGAGATTGATGGTAATTTCCCAAAGGTCCTTTAGACAAAGGTCTCGGTGACTATTCTGGATTTCCGGCAGCTGAGGACTTTCTTGCTTTTCCTCAAGGGCCTGGAAGGCTAGGGCGCCCAACACAATGTAGACCACCATCAGGACCCAGAGGAACAATTGGAACAACACTTGGCGCAACAAAGGGTTCTTGGAAAACCGACGTTGAGCTAGAGCGTCTTCAGAAGGCGACATCATCGGATCTGGGGCCTCAGAGACCTCCATGGACTTCTGCTACAGGGTACTTCCGGATGTGTTGATGTAATAGTCCTCAAAAGACCTGAAGGGCGTTTGTCACAAGAACTTAATGTCCAAGGGCACTTCTGGAAGTCTGGCAGGAGACCAAGATCTTGGAAGCTAGAGGATGAAGTACAAGAGGATGTATTTTGGACAATTTCTGATGCAAGACACTTCCGGACTTCAAGAAACACTTGGAGGAACAGAAAGATGACGTCTGCCAAGACTGACAACTTCTGCAAGACGACTTCTGAACACTTCTGGAATACTTTTGCGATAGTTTTCTGAACAACTTCTGCTACAAGATACTTCTGGACGCCCGGCCTGAAGAAGACCGAACTTTTGCAACTTCTTCGAGACACTTGCTCTAGTCGAATGACTCTGTTGTCCAGTTCTTTGTTTGAATGGCCTTCGTGGACGGTTTTCGTTTTCTTCACTCTTCCACATCGACATTAGATATGGCAGATGTTTTAATGTCAATGACATAAAAATGAGGGCAGTTTACACGTCCTCCTTGTCCTTTTCCTGGTGGGCGTACAACTAAATGTCTTTTTTCAGCAATTTGAAACTGGTCATGGCCTACTTTATAGTTTTTTATATTCCGCACATCAAGTTTTTATATAACTTAATTTCTAAACAAAGACGACTGTCATTCGTTAATTGGCCCTTTACCCGAGACCCTATTATTTTCGCAAAGACCGCCAAAGGGCTTGGAAGTCCCCATTAATCCCACATGACCTAATGCCTTCCAGAAATAGAAACATGCTTTGAGTTTGGATATGGGCCCTAACATTGTCTTAAGGAGCATCGAAGGGCCTGATATTGTCCACCATGTGACATTTACCTATTTCCTTTCACCAGAGTCCACCGAGACTCCCACTTGGACTTCATTCTTCCAGAAAGACAAACAAAGAAACATTGATGCTGAAAAAGGGACCTAACGTTATATTTAGGACCATGAAAGTCCAAAGGGCCTGATATTAACAACCATGTCACATTGACCTAATACCTTCCATTAGAGATTCCAGAGACTCCCAAATGGCCTACTGTCTTCCAGAAAAACAAACATTGGCATTGGACAAGGGCCCAAACGTTTTTTAAGATGACCAAATACCAAAGGGCCTGATGATACCCATTGTCACATTGCCCCGTTCCTTCTATCCAAAATTCCCATCAGAAGTCCCCAAGACTTCCTCATATTGTTCCTGTCTTCCAAAAAGACATTAAAAGAAACATTGACGTTGAGCAAGAGCCCTAACATTGTCTTAAGGACCATCAAAGACCAAAGGGCCTGATAATATTCACCACCATGTCAAATTACCCCAATCCTCCCATCAGAGGCCACCAAGACTCCCACATGGGCTTCTGTCTTCTAAACAGACAATAAGTCAAACATTATTGTTAGAAAAGAGCCCTAACATTGTCTTAAGGACCATCAAAGACCAAAGGGCCTGATACTATTCACCACCATGTCAAATTAATCCAATCCTCCCATCAGAGTCCACCAAGAATCCCACATGGGCTCCTGTCTTCTAAACAGACAATAAGACAAACATTAATGTTAGAAAAGAGCCCTAA
>JAQGBW010001901.1:0-22587 GCA_034698625.1 Julus scanicus | reverse complement strand
TCAACTTTCCACCGATGTCTCGCAACCCGCTTGCGGCTTCAACTTTCCACCGATGTCTCGCAACCCGCTTGCGGCTTTAACTTTCCACCGATGTCTTGCAACCCGCTTTCGGCCCGTTTCTTCGGCTTCAACTTTCCACGGCTGTCTCGCAACCCGCTTTCGGCTTCCACTTTCCACTGATGTCTCGCAACCCGCTTTCGGGCCGTTCCTTCCATCGTACGATCCTTTTTGACTGTCCGGTCCCTTTGGTACAGAGTCGCCATTTCGGTCCTACTTCTCGTTCAGTGCTTTTCTCGCGTAAATGTAAGTCTCAACGAGAGAGTTGTCTGTCTGGTTTCTCCTGATGGCGATTTGCGCGGCTCCGGCTTCGAGGCTTTGGCTTTCGGATTGGGGCCGTTGAACCAATCCGTTTAAAGAGCGAGAGTATAGTCTTTTCCTCACCGCTGAGCTTTCGTATATCGCGATCGCGTGTTTTCTCCGCGTTAACCTCGTCTCAGCCGCTTAAAAGCCTTTTCCTCCTCCTCCTCCTCCTCCTCCTCCATCTTTTTCTCTTCTTAATCGATATCTGAAATTAAAATTAATCCACGAGTGGGGATGGCGAAAGAGAGAGGCCCTTAAACTGGGACACTAATCGAGAGGCGGCGCTCCGATCCAGCGACTTCTTTTAATTAGGATTATGTGTAGCGGACGAAGCCGGATAAACGGGTCCCTTAACACCGTCCCCTTAATTGACACTAATAAGACCTCATAGCTCAAAAGGTCGCTGGTGCTTGAGGAAGCCCCAAAGATTGAGTAGGGCATTAGGAAGGACCTTTGTTCCTAGGCCCTATGGAATAGTTTATATGAGCAGAGCCTGCGCTGCCATATATGCGAAGTAGACAGCGGTCTAGAAAACAGACTTAAAGGGGCGCCAGTGCTCTGAAGAAGCTCCATAGTTAAAACGAGGCAGTAGGACCATAGTTCCATAATGTCCATAGTTCAGTTTTTCCCATGTCATAATTATTAAGTTTTGCCTAGGGCGCCAAATAGCACGACACCTGCGTACGAATGATCCGATCCACGGTTTTTGCCGCCGATACGTGATCCGATGCCCGCAAACGGCGCCCCTTTAGGTCCTTGGAAGCCTCTGGCTCTACTTTCCTATCTATCCATCTTAAAATGCAGTTATCGATTGTTTTGAGCGCCCTCTCGTGTCATCTTCCTCTCATCCTCCTTTTTTTCTTACGTACCGAGAGGCATAATAATTCCCATTTGTTTTTGATGGCCTTTTTTTTCTCCTTTTCCCCTTTTTTTTCTCCTTTATCCCCCCTTTTTTCCCTTCTCGTTTGTATTTTATCGAGTGATAATCAGGGCGATGATGTTGATGAAGAAATAGATTAAAGGGAAACGGATCGTTCGAGAGGATCCATTACCGCGAGACCGAGGCTTAAGAAAGACTCGTGTGCCTCACGCGAGGATGCTCTCCTACGTGTGATCCGAGACAACCGTATCACCGTGTCGTAGAAGATGCTCTCCTACGTGTGATCTGAAACATCCGTATCACCGTGCCGTAGAGGGTGCTCTCCTACGTGTGATCCAAAACATCCGTATCACCGAGCCGTAGAGGATGCCCTCCTACGTGTGATCGGAGACACCCGTAGCACCATGCCGTAGAGGATGCTCTCCTACGTGAGATCCAAAACATCCGTATCACCGAGCCGTAGAGGATGCCCTCCTACGTGTGATCGGAGACATCCGTATCACCATGCCGTAGAGGATGCTCTCCTACGTGTGATCCGAGACACTCGTAGCACCGTGCCGTAGAGGGTGCTCTCCTACGTGAGATCCAAAACATCCGTATCACCGAGCCGTAGAGGATGCCCTCCTACGTGTGATCGGAGACACCCGTAGCACCGTGCCTTAGATGCTCTCCTACGTGTGATCTGAAACATCCGTAACACCGTGCCGTAGAGGATGCTCTTTACGTGTGATCCGAGACAACCGTAGCACCGTGCCGTAGAGGATGCTCTCCTACGTGTGATCCGAGACATCCAAATCACCGTGCTCAGATCACACGTAAAAGAACATCTTCAACGGCACGGTGCTACGTGTCTCTAATCGGTACCGGGTGTGTTTTACAAATATTATTTTTACAAACTCCGGATTAGCCGACTAACTTTCCGGTTGTCGCAAAACCGCAACGATTAGGAGGAGGTGGTTCAACCACGGATCTACAAAAAACTAACCAGATAAAAAACCTTGTCCAAAAGCCGTTGTCCTTTTCAGGTTACGTAAATTATTTAAGGCTCCGAACATCCGAAGAAATCTTCGACGGTGTCGGAACCCGCGAAGCTTTTCTCACATTCTCCACGCATCTTCTTCCCGTTACTTCCGCGAGTATTTTTTTTTCGGCTTTGGCTGCATTTTCATTTCGATCGCGAGCTGGAAACGACGCTTTCATCGGAAGCAATTAGGTTGAGGCCATATTATATTCAGAAAATGAACGTCGTGAACGAGATGCTCTCTCGTACAGCCGAGTCACGAGGGGTTCGCTACGGAGTACAGGATGCACGTAGAGACTACACCATCTTTACTGCCCCACTTATTAAGGTTTTTGCCCCTCTTTTACCATTTCAAAAAATATGTTGCTTTCATATGGGATATTCACTAAATAATTAGGGCTGCCCTGGTTAAATAGCTGCTCTTGTATGCACATGAGTGAGCATGGTTTGCAGCCAATCAGGGGTTGCCCCTGAAAGCAGGCATTTTCAGCCCCTCGTTTGGGCAAACAATACTAACCAAGAGCCATGTTTAGTTAGTAGTTTAATAAGAGGCAGACAATGTGTGCCCTGGTTAAACATGAGGACTAATGGCCTTAACGAGGATTTTAAAACCCATT
Source organism: Julus scanicus (assembly GCA_034698625.1). NCBI lineage: Eukaryota > Metazoa > Arthropoda > Diplopoda > Julida > Julidae > Julus > Julus scanicus. The sequence continues at coordinate 19,709 of JAQGBW010001901.1, read as the reverse complement.
TTGTCGGTTATAAAAAATGTAAGTGCATGCATAAAACATATATAAAGGACCATTTGCTACAAAAAAAAAGAAAAATCAGTAAAAAAATCGTTAATTACATTAGCTTTTTTAAGGCTTCTCCTTAACACCAATTCGGTGTTTTGCGAACGTCATTCGCGGGAATCGATGCCTTTTCGGATATTATCGCGCTGAGAAAACAAGGATTTTCCATTACATTTTTCAGCCTCACTTTTTGACAAATGAGAATAAAATCTCTTTAAAAATACTGTAATATACACATTTATCCCTTTTTACTCCATGCCCATTGCTCACTCATCAGTATCCGAAAGCGGGTTACCGGAGCGTACAACGCAAAAATCACATTGCCGGTAATACGGACATGGGAGAGAGGAGTGGTAACAGGGCCATATCTGTCTTATATGCTTCATTTTATTCATGGGAATATTAACCACATTGGACCTCGTGGCATACTTGTGCACCGGCAAGGGTCCGAGCGTATGCCGCGGGAGTTCGGAGGAGAGTCGCAACATTCTTAGCGAAAAAGCCATATGGAAAGGGCCTTTTTGTGACATGTATGGACCTTAATTAGAGGAGTGGTAACAGGACCATATCTGTCTCCATGTTCAATTTTAATCATGGGACCATTAACCACATTGTGCACCGGCAAGGGTCCGAGCGAAGCCGCGGGAGTTCGGAGGGGAGTCGCAACATTCTTAGCGAAAAAGCCATATGAAAAGGGCCTTTTTGTGCAAAGTATGGACCTTAATTAGCCTATTATTCATCATTAAAATAGTTATTTTATAGCCATGGACCCACATTTGCAGTATGGTGTCGCTGCGAGCATGATATCCTATGAACATCATGCTCGCAGCGCCACCACGTGAGAAAAAGGCTCCACATCGCGTCCCCACCGTCGCATTTGCATAATTTCATCCTATTTTTATGAATCGTTTTAAATTTGATATAGGAGTGATTCGTGCGTGGCTACAAATCGGAAGCTGGCGTCTTGAATTCCCCCTCTGAGGTAACTGCGTCTATTTCACGAGTTTGTGCCTGGCTTTTTTACACAACAACAGATTCAGAGGGGGTTTAGGCCTATTGAAAATGGCACAAAAACTCATTTCTTTTTAACGCGGACGGATTCACGTTTATAAATTGCCAAAATCCTGTCTTTTCTTCCTCTCATTTTCAACAAATCTCAGCTTTTTCACACCCCCACACCGTCGTAGGCGAGAAACGAGGGGAAAAGGCTTAAGGGAAAGGCTTAACAAAATAGGCCTACATCTTCAATTCGAACACCCATAGACCCAGTTTGACCCTTAGAAACTGCTGCTGTATGGTCCAATATCATATTTGTCCCCTCTTTATCCTCCTCTTCGAAGATGAATATTTTGTCGCAATAAGAAACCCCTCTTTTTTTTACTGCCCCTTTTTTCTTCCTTCCTTCCTCCCTTCCCGCCATGAATGTTACACGTCTACACACACACGCGCGTTTATTTCCCCCCCTTCTTACCATAAATACATATTTTATGCATTTTCTCCAATTGTGTTTGCTTCGAGGGACAAATTCGAGTTGAAAACTAGGAATTATGACGAGGATAGGCGTCGAGAGTACAGGGTGAACTCGAGGGGGACGTCCATCAACTGTTGTAGCATCGAGGAAATGACAGTATTTATGGACGACCCCAATAGGGCTATTAAGACACCGGAAGTGGCCCTTATGGCCCTTAAAGGTTAATCCAACGTCCAACAAGGACCATTCTTGGAAGGCTATTAACCCACAAAGATGGAGAGGTTTATGGACGATCCTCAGATGTCAGTAGTACTACTCGCAGGGTGGCACACGAGTGCCTATTGGTCGCATTTCTGTCCCTCTGTTTATAATAAATTGTTTTGTTAAACACAGAATGACACATGAATGCTTATTGGCGAAATGTGAGTAAAGAAGTCCGCATCTAATATTGCTTGCAGGGTGGCACACGACTGCTTTTTGGTCACATTTGAGCCTCTGTTTCTTAGGAATAAAAACTGTTGTTAATCGCAGTGTCACATTAACGCATATTGGCGAAATGTGAGTAAAGAAGTCTGAAAAGAGTTTCTAATATTGCTTGCAGGGTGGCACACGGCTGCTTATTGGTCGCATTTGTGCCCCTCTGTTTAGAAGGAATAAAACCGCTTGTTTTGTTAAACACAGAATGGCACATGAATTGGCGAAATCTGAGTAAAGAAGTCTGAAAAAGGCATCTAATATTGCTTGCAGGGTGGCACACGACTGCTTATTGGTCACATTTGAGCCAGTTCCTTAGAAATAAAAACTGTTGTTAAACGAAGAGTAGCACATGGTTTCTTATTTGGCCATATTTGAAGTTCTACCCATGAAAAAAAGTGACAAATGCAGAGTGCTTATTGGTCTTATTTGTGTCCCTATGTTTATAAGGAATAAAACCGCTTGTTTTCTTAAACACAAAATGACACATGGATGCTTATTGGCGAAATGTGAGTTCAGATGTCTGAAACGAGCATCTAATATTGCTTGCAGGGTGGCACAAAGACTGCTTATTGGTCACATTTGAGTCCGTTTCTTAGGAATGAAAACTGTTAAACGCAGAGTGACACATGGTTTCTCATTGGCCATATTTGAAGCTCTACACATGAAAAAAAAGTGACAAATGCAGAGTGGAACACGAGTGCTTATTGGTCACATTTGTGTGTTTATAAGGAATAAAAACGCTGGTTTTTTTAAACACGGAATGACACAAATGCTTATTGGCGAGATCCGAGTAAAGAATTCTGAAAAGAGTATCTAATATTGCATGCAGGGTGGCGCACGACTGCTTATTGGTCACAGTCGAGTCCCTGTTTCTTAGAAATGAAAACTGCTGTTAATCGCAGAATGGCACATGGGTTCTCATTGGCCATATTTGAAGCTCCACACAAGAAAAAAAGTGACAAATGCAGAGTGGCACATGAATGCTCATTGGCCACTTAATCAATCGTAATAATGTGTTCCTCCACATTCTAAAACATGCCCTTTCACCTAAACATGGTACAATTTGAGTGTATTCCTCCGCCATTGGACCTATTTTATCTGCGGAGAAACTTCTAGAACATGTCCGCTTGCCACCAAGTCTCGTAAGTGCCACCAACGGCCCTAAGGCGTTTCCTCGGGTTCCTTATGTAATTTAAGGCTTTGTTCCAAAATATGATACGGGTTGATGATATTCATCCGCCTACGGTATCGAAAGCGGACCTACTTTCTCCACGGAGGAACTTCTAGAACATGCCCGTTCACCGCCGAGTCATCTAAGTGCCACCAACGGCCCTAAGGCGTTTCCATGGGTCCCACATGTCGTTTAACATTTACTCCTGAACATCCCTAAGACTAGTCTAGACAGGGTCGTGAACCGGCTTCTGGCCTTTTCACCTCCTCCGCCATGATACTCGTTCGATAGTATTCCGTCGCGTTTCTCCAGAGGCGAAACATATTTAATGTGACAAGAAAAACATTTATTGAATAATGGTATTTCTGCTCCACTCACCTCGTATCAAAATCCAAAACCTCCCACGGACAAAAAAAACAAACCGCGGCGGATGAATACGAGAAAAAATGACGGGCAGGGTGACAGCGCCCTCTGTCGGACAACGACATGCAAATTTCAAAGTATCGATCCGCCTTCTCAACAGGGGAATAAATAGCAATGTTTAAAAAAAGCCTTTTCCAAACCATCCATCATGGAACGATGGAGTGAAACATTGTCATTCCAAGATTGAAGCCTCATCCTGGAGTGATGACACACAGCACCCCTCATGAACTTTGAACTTTAAAAATTCAAAACTAGACCACCCCATCTCCCCTTGCATAGCTTTAGTCCAGTGACCACTCTTCCCCTCAAATTTACCCTCAAAGTTTCTCAAATTACCTCAGAGGCATTTGAGAACCGGTTTTTCAGGAAGAGGGTGCAGCAGATAAACAATTAAAATCCATAACAATGGATGTGAGTGTTACCCAGATGTTTCACCCCCTGGAGTGGGACACACTGAGGAGGAGGAGACTGAGCACGGGCCTGTTTATCAGGATCAACCCGCAGTCTAACTTGAGATTGAGCGGCCTCCTGAGTAGCGGCCCCTGACAGCGAAAGGATAATGAGGCTAATGAGGAGGAGGAATTAATTAAGACGAGTCGTTTTGCTCTTTTATATCAAATAGGCCCTCCTCCTCCTCTTCATCCATTTCCTCTTCCTCTCGGCCCATTGGGACACCCGCGTATTCCGCCAGGGCGGCGCTGTATTTTTATTCGCTCGTCAGGAATAATTTGCGTCGCTTCGGAATGAGAAAATGAGGATCATTTGCATATGACGAACGGAAGCCAGATATGGTAATAAGACAGGAAACGCGAGATGACTAAAGGGCCACCTAGGGATGCTTAAAGGGGGAGGGGACAAGGGAGAACCAACATGGCTAACGGGCCTGCCCTAATCCGAGTACTAAAATGGCCGACTGGCAAAGTCCTAATCCTTTTATCCAATCAAATTTAGTAAGATGGCCGCTTTTCTCTTTTCCCGCTCTATCGCTTAATGTAGACTACGAACATTTAGAAGTCATTTTGGGGGTTTATTAAAAATGTAAGAGGTCCAAAGCGAAGAGGTCGATTACGAAGCCTCGTTCTAATTGGATTTGGGGCGCTGATGCTAATGGGCTTCGAGCGACTAACCGGATTAAAGATGGCACTGTCGTCCGATACGATGGAACGGGTTAGGGCCTTCCGCTAAATCCTAACGATTTCCATTTTTTTCATTTAGGCTACGGCAACATCGCCCCTCGTACCAACTACGGCAAGATGGTGACCGTGGTTTACGCCATCATCGGCATCCCGCTGATGTTGCTCTACCTGACCAACATCGGTGACATCTTGGCCAAGTCCTTCAAGTACCTCTACAGCCGCATGTGTCGCTGCGGAACGGGAGGAGGTAGCGGTGCGGCTGGACAGCAGGACCCTTACAAGCGGCGAAGGCCCATCGAAAACTACAGGGCACATCACGTGGTAGCGCAAAACTCGCCCAACAAGCAGCAGCACAACGCGGAGGGCGGAGGAGGTGTCGGAGGAACAGGTATGGTTCAATTCTAAACTTGTGGATGGGTGGGTTCATTTGGATTTAGGAGCCATGAGGCTTTTTTTTGCATTAATGTTTATTCCCCACTGGGGAGAGGCTAGAGAGGGTGCAAATGGATGGCCTTGAAATTCCAGTTTACTCGATGCATACCTATTCAGAAAGTCTAACAAAGGGGAACAAGTTTTATGATCCTATTGTTTGCTTTTCTCACCCTCCAGTAGGCATGTTGAAGGACAAACTAGGGGAAGACGAGGTCCGCATCGAGGCTATCCCAGAGGGAGGTTTGTACGAGACAGAAGAAGAATACGAGAAGCCCCTAGTGACGGTGCCCATCACGCTGTGCCTGGTCATCCTGGTGGGCTACATCTTCGGGGGCGCCGTCCTATTCTCGCTTTGGGAAGGCTGGGGTTACCTGGACGGCTCCTATTTCTGCTTCGTGACCCTGTCCACCATCGGCTTCGGGGACCTTGTGCCGGGAGACTCCACCATCTCTGCCGACGACGGGTCCCAAGAGAAGCTGGTCCTTTGCTCCCTATACCTGCTGGTGGGCATGGCGGTCATCGCCATGTGCTTCAACCTGATGCAGGAAGAGGTCATCCACAAGGTGCGTAGCTTCGGCATGAGGATAGGCATCATCAAGGCGCAAGATGAAGAGGTCGACTGACGTGAGCCGCCGGGGGGCGCGGCCAATGCCCGCGTGGCGTGGACAAAGCCCGTAGCCACCCTGCGGCCCCCCTGCTTCAAGCTGCCCCAGCAGCAGCAGCCCTTCAACGGCAGCGTCGAGCGCAGCAGTGTCCTCTAAGGAGGCATCCCCTAGATGAGGAATGCTTCGGGGACTCTCAAAGGATCGACGGCAAGCAGAACCCGAGGACTACGTAGAGGACCCGAAGGTTCTGGAAGAAACCCAGAGACTATGTAGGAGAGTCCGTAGGAAACCCGATAACTCCATAGGGGCCCGGAGAACTCCGTTGGGGAATCGAGGATTCGGTAGAGAACACCAGGAGTCCGTAGGGGCCTGGGAATTCTGTAGGGGACTCTAGAAAGAAACCAGGGACTATGTAGGGAACCAGAGGAGTCAATAGAGGCTTTTGGAACTGTAGGGGATCCAATGAATCTGTAGGGAACCTGAGGACTCTATGCCACGAGGAGACTACGAAAGGGATTCCGCAAGACTCGGCAAGTCGTCCAAGTGACTCCGCAGGACTATAAGGTTCCGTAAATAAGGGCCAGGACTCTGTAAGGTGTGCCGAAGACTCCATAGAAAGCATCCTTCTGCTCTACGTGCCGGAGTCCAGAGGGCGTCTCAACCTCCTGGAAGGTGGCGCTACACATCCTCACTTCAGCTTCCGCTCGAACTTCCGCCGATTTTAACAGCGATCGATCTTCCATCCGGTGACCAGCGCGCCCTCTTTTGCATTTTACTCTCATCAGCTCAACGACAAACAAACATAAAATGAACGAGGAATTTCAACGCGATGATAGTCAAAGTTGAGAATAAAGGTCTCAACCTCATCGCCACGGTTTTTTTCAGTTTTTAGGTCATTAGAGTCTTAAAAGACTAAAAGGTCAAAAGTGACTTTCGAATAAGCGGATCGTACGCGAGTAAGTCTTCACTGACCATCGGTCATCGCAATTGTTTTTTATTTTATCGACAAAGATGTCGACGAACGTTAGCGCTCGGTGTCGCCCCGCGTCGTCGCGCACCGTCACCCTCGACCTTTCCCCGCAACCTATGACCCTTGACCCCTCGTTGACCCTTCCCTAAAACGTAGATTTCTGCATTTCTACCGAAAGAAAAGCAAAGTTTATATAGTAAAAAAACGTTTTTTGCTCAATGTAGATATAAATTTCAGTACGATTTTTTTTAATTTTTCTTCGTTAATTGAGAAAAACAACTCGTTATTCAATCGGGTAGCTCGTAATATATTTTGTTAAATTGAACAGCTTTTATCCCGTAGCAGCGTATCGATTATGACCCCCATGACCTTTGACCCCAATGTCCCTAACCTTTGATCTCATGTCCATAACCTTTGGCCTCTGAGCCAAGAACCCTAGCCAATGACATTGATTCCATGCCTCTGCCTCTTGACATCTGCTTCCTGAACCCTCAACCATTGACCCTTGACCCCTCGTCCTTGTTCTCATGTCCATAGCCCTTGCCACCATGCCCCTAACCGGCGACATCTGATCTGACCTTGCCCATGACTTCTGACCTTTGATCTCATGCCCATAAACCTTGGCCTCTGAACCCCAACTCTTGACATGACTCCACTGGCCCTACCTCTTCACCACAAACTTCAAGCCCTAACCATTGACAAAAAACCCAATGTCCATAATCATGCCCCTAACCCAAGACCTCTGACCCCATGACCCAAATCGTTGGCATCTTATCCTCACGACCCGCATGGCCCTTTTCCATGGCCTCTAGTCCATAGCCCTTGTTATTTAAACCATGCCCCTAACCGGCGACATCTAATCCTTGCCCATGACTTCTGACCTTTGATCTCATACCCATAACCCTTGGCCTCTGAACCCTAACTCTTGACATGATTCCCCTGGCCCTACCTCTTCACTTCAATTCCAAAGCCCTAACCATTGACTAAAAGCCCAATGTCCATAATTATGCCTAACCAATGACCTCTGACCCCATGACCCAAATCGTTAGCATCTTATCCCCACGACCCGTATGGCCCCATGAACCATGCCCCTAACCGGCGACATATGAGCCTTGCCCATGACTTCTGACCTTTGATCTCATGCCCATGACCCTTGGCCTCTGAACCATGATCCCCTAAAACTCCTGACATGACCCCAAAGACCCTACCTCTTCACCTCAAACCCAAAGCCCTAACCACTGACTAAAACCTAATGTCCATAATCATGCCCAAAGACCTCTGACCCCAAGACCTAAGCCGATGACATCTTATCCCCACGACCCGCATGGCCCTTTTCCATCGTATTCCCTGACCTTTGGCCCCTCAATAAAGCCCTTTGAATATTAAATATAGATTCTATGTGGTCCCCACGATTGTTGATTCATCGCTTGTTTTCTGTTGCGAATTTTACGAAATTTATGCCAAATTTGTATTTATTTCATTGTTGAACCAGATTCTGGTTAATTAAGACAACTGGAGTGGAAGCCATGATGCAGAGCGTCATAATTAATCAAAATCCACGAGTCCTTCGTTTTAATTTCCGCTTCATCTGTCGCTGAATCCGATGAAAGTTTCGTTTAATCCGATTTCAATTTTTAAAAACCAAGGCTATTTTTCCCTGACTTTTTAAAATGATTCCAAATTCAATTTTTCCCTGACTTCCATTTTTCGTCTTGAATCCGCACACCGCGAACATCGGCAGCGGCATCCGAGTGCCGCGCAAGAACCGCGCAAGTGCGGCGCAACGATGGATTTTCATAAATCGAACGGAAGGAAGGCTGGATTTAAGGACATGATTTTTAATTAGAATTTTAATGGAGTTTTCCGTTCCAGCGACTCTTAATGCCTCCATTGTTATCGAATAACTCCGTTCGTAATTAATTACCGCGCAATTAATTAGTTTTTCGGATTAAATGAAACGTCATCGGCACGCGAGAGTCCGGGACACGTCGAGAGCTCCTCGCGGAAGGAGGAGCTCCGAACGAATTCGCCCTTCGACTTACGGATTGTGCATCCCACAAACCCCGAGCAATAATACTCAATGTGGTTTATTGTTTTCAGATGACCCTCGACCCCTGGGGGTCGTGACCCTTGACCCTGCCATGTTTTTTCATTATTTTTGACTTTTGTTTTTACTATAGCCTATCATTCACTGAATGTACTATTAATTCCATCGGTTGAAGCTAGAGACAAGATGAACTTACGGTTCATTTTCAAATTCTTATTGAGTGTATAACCGCAGACCATTTCCACGAAAAAATAAAACTTTTTTACATCAAATTCGTATTTTTTTGCATTTTTTTTAAAAATATTTAAAAGCTGCCCCTGAAGGTTAGCAAACACTAAACACATCGGAGCATTCGTGGTTTGCCCGCTGTCAGGGGAAACAAAATATCTAAAAATGGCAATAAGTATCATAATAATGCCAGAACAATTTTAAAATATAATTATGAAGTTTGTATTTTGAAGTATTTTTACTATAAATTTAAACTAGTTGACTTTAAAGCTATCAGAAGCACTAAAATAGTTTTTAAAAAAACTTGCCCCTGAAAATTACTACCTCTATTACACAGGTGTGCTCATGGTTTGCATGCTTTCAGGGGCAGAAAAATTCCTAAAAATAGCAAAATCAGTTAATATTTTGAAAATATAAGAAGTAAAAGATTATGTTTTTAAGTATTTTCACTTCGCAAGTTAATTATTTCACGTTAAAACAACCAAAAAAGTAAAAATATCTTTTTTTGCCCCTTAAAGTAGGCAATCTCAACGTACACGCGAGCACTCCACAATTGCCAGATTTAAGGGGCAGCAAATATGTTTTTTATCGAAAATAACCAAAAATAATGAAAATCACATCGATATAATAAAAAAATATAATAATAATAAGCTTATATATTCAATTATGTTCATCTTAGACACGACACTACGTCATAAAAGCAAAAATAAAATATTTTCTGCCCCTGAATTCAGGCAAACCCAACAAGCACCAGAGTACGCGATGATTGCCTGCTTTCAGGGGCAGAAAATAGTGTTTTAGGGGCTGTGTGACCTTTGACCCCTTCTGAGGAAAATTTCAATATTCATCATCATGTTTAAGGTAAGTGAAATAATTTCTTAATATCATAATTGTGCTTATGGAAGTGGACGCCTCTTTACGCGGGTATTGTTCGTAAAATTCATCTTCAGGTTTTTTAAAGACTCTTGGCGTTTTCTAGTGAAAAGGACCCTTTTCATTTAATGTTTTTTTTATTAATCGTCGATCATCCGTCTATTCCATTTCCAGTCATCATTCCACATTAATTGCTTTCTTATTTTCTTATTGTTGTCGTCTCGCGGAGGCTTTTTCACTCCGTATCGATTTTTCATATTTTAAAAACAGCCCAGGAGAAAAAACACGAGGATGAAGGTTGGAAATAGGGCCTGAGACCCAGTCAATGCTAACTCGACTCTGCTTAATAGGGCCAGTCAGATATTGCCAAAAGCGTCTTATCCCCAGGCTCGAAAGCATCGATTCCATAAAAAGCCCTTTTCAACAATTTCTTCAACGTCTTAGTTTTGGCCCATTGCGAGGCCATTTGTTCGACTAGTCTATAATTTAATTTCTGTAAAAATGATCAATAAAAATGTTTGATTTTCTTCTCTTTTATTTGATTTCATCCGATTCTCATCTTACATCATAGAGCGCCATTATTTCTCTCTTTTTTTTTTTTCTTCTTTTTTTTATCGATATAATATAACTTACTTTCCGATATATCTAGAAAGATGCGTAAGTGCAACATCGAGCGCTTAACGTCTTCTACCCGAAAATCCAAAACGGTCGCCATGGTGATGACAAAACCAAAAAAAATACGACTAACGAAAAAAAAATGAAAAATATTTAATTTAAAACTTACTTTTGGCGTGAAAACTTAGTTTAAATCCATGTTTGGAACGAAGTTGCCATGGCAACCGTAGAATTTCGAAGCCTTAGCAACTGTGGAACGCAGTAACTATGGCAACAGTGGAACATCGTGGCCTTAGCCACTGTGAAACGTAGTAACCATGGCAACAGTGGGATGTCGAAGCCTTAGCAGCTGTGGAACGTAGAACCATGGCAACAGTGGAACGTCGTGGCCTTAGCAACTGTGGAACAAAGTAACTATGGCAACAGTGGAATTTCGAAGCCTTGGCAACTGTGAAACATCCAATCCTTAGCAACTGTGGAACGCAGTAACCATGGCAACAGTGGAACATCGTGGCCTTAGCAACTGTGGAATGTCTAAACCTTGGCAAATGTGGAATATAGTAACCATGGCGACCGTAGAACATCGTGGCCTTAGCAAATGTGGAACTTAGTAACCGTAGAATTTCGAAGCTTTAGCAACTGTGGAACGTAGTAACCATGGCAACAGTGGAACATCGTGGCCTTAGAAACTGTGGAACGTAGTAATCATGGCAACTGTGGAACATCCACTTTTTAGCAACTGTGGAACGTAGTAACCATGGCAACAGTGGAATTTCTAAGCCTAGCAACTGTGGAACACAGTTGTCATGGCAACTGTGGAACATCCAATCCTTAGCAACAATAGAAATTTGAAGCCTTAGCAATCGTGGAATGCTCATACTATGGCAACCATTTTTAGAACGTAGTAACCATGGCAACCGTAGAACACTAGCTGTAACCAATGCCAACCTTGGCATTTGGGGTGCTATATTATGACGTCATTTTCTATATTTGCCTCCCGTATTCAGTACAGTAATCAAACCTTAAAGATGTACGTGTTACAGTAATAGTTAAGGTTCAACAAACGCGGATTAAATTGAAAGAAAAACTAAATTAAAAATCGCACATTTCGTTAGGTTCTATCAGCTTGAAAAGTGAAAAACAGCGACTCACGCGCCGCCTGGCGTCATTTCGATTCGCACGCGGGTCTAGCTGCCATCCACCAGGTGGCAGCACCTCAGCGGGGTCGAGGGGGCGCCACCCACGCGAGCGACTAGTAAAGTGGAGGGCTTGTAGATGGCGCCACCAGTCTCAAAAGAAGTGACAAAAAGGATTAAATAATGAAAAGGAAGGAAAAAGAAGGAAAAGGAAGAAGGTAGCAGAATAAGGAAAAGAAACTTAGCAAAAGGGAGGAGGAGATAAGGAAAATAAGGGAATTTAAGGAAATTTTAAAAAATGAAAAATGAAAAAAAAAGGGGAAAAAGTTAAAAATGAAGAAAAATAAGAAAAAGGAAAAGAAAGGAAAATATATATATATATATATATATATATATATATATTGCTGCCAGGGAAATAAACAAAAGGCAGGAGACAAGGGAACAAAAGTATAAGAACCCTTTCAATATAAAATATATTTTCAAAAAAAGAAAAAAGGAAAATGAAGATAACAAGGACAGTAAAAAAATAAAACAGGAAAACAGGATGAAGAATATGAAGAAAAAAAAAGGAAAACAGGAGGAAGAAGAGGAAGTAGAAAAAGAAAAATAAAGAAGAAAAGGAATGGGAAAAATGAAAACAGGAGGAAGAAGAGGAAATAGAAAAGGAAAACAGGAAGAAAAAAGGAAGAAGAGGAATGGGGAAAATGAAAACAGGAGGAGGAAGAGAAAAACAGGAGGAAAAAGAGGAAGAGAAAAAAAGGAAAACAGGAGAAAAAAAGAGGAAGAGAAAACAGGAAAACAGGAGGAAGAAGAAAAGGAAAAGAAAACATCAAAGATAGAAGAGAACTGGAAAAGGAAAATGGAATAGTACAGGAAAAGGAAGATGCTAGACTGAAAAAAAAAGGAAAAAGAAATAATGCAAACCATACATTTTTCTAAATTAAGAAGGAAAGCCAGGAAAAAAAAGGAATTCATTTGCCTGAAAAACAGGAGTGTAAAATCACATTTGTACACTAGCTAAGTATTTTGAACCGTGGCGCCATCGTAAGTGGCGCCCCGAGCGGTCTCCTCGGCCCCTAATTTAGGCCTCTTTGTTAATAGGAGGAGCTGTAGTCTGGCTTTCCAGACACACGAGCGAGTGAGGAGGGTCCAATGGCCGAATGACCCCTGGAGAAATGAGTCCCAAAAATGCCCTTCTGCGGCTCCTCAACGATCTCCCTGAGGGGCCCCGATCGAATCCAGGCGTGTGGGGCCTCTATTTCGCCGCTGGATGGTGCGACGCCTGCAGGGCCTTCACCCAAAAACTCATCGAGTTTTATAGGAATGTGCCCCAAACTTCGACCAGCTTGGACATTGTGTTTGTCAGTTCGGACCAAAACGAAGAGGACTTTAGGACCCACTTCGAAAACATGCCCTGGATGGCACTACCTTATAAGGAGAGGAAAAAAGCGGTGAGTGGACACACATTTATCTCCTGTTTAATTAGGCTGTAATGGACCAAAATGAGCCATTAGGCTTATTTTTAGGCCTAATCTTTGACATTTGACATATTGAGTTTTTAATTTACTAATGTCAATTTGGGGCTGTTTTAGGGTTGAATTGAACTGAAAAATAAGAGATTTTGGTAAAATTCACAAAAATTGCGATGTTTGAAAGTTTTGAAACATGCATTGGTTACGTGTTATTTCTACCTTGACGATTCATAAGAAAAACGGGATGCCGAATTGAATCAATATAACATACCGCCATATTGGGGCACTCAGCTGCGTGCTAAGGCATTGATTCGTATATGTTTTAAACTGCTTTGAAGTAGACATTTAATTACATTTAATTTTATGAAAAACTAGCGTGAATTTTTGCCGTTTGGTGTTTAAAAATTATTAAACACTACAAAATTTAGGTGTAAATTAAGGAAGAAAACTGAGTTTTAAATTTTTGAAACATGCATTTGTAGCATAGAATTTCTACCTTGATGATCCATAGGAAAATCGTGATGCCGAATTGAACCAATACAACAGACCGCCATATTGGGATGCTGAGGCATTAATTTTCATATATTTAAATAGTTTTCGCTGGGAAAGTAATTTTAAAAGTTGGTGTGTCAATTTATAATGTAGAAATGATTTAAAATCTGCTGAAAATCTCGAAATTGCATCAAACATTAATCTAAAACGCCAGAATTACCCATCTCGATCCGCCATATTGGGACGCTAGAAATACCTGTATTACGCCGTAGCAGCCTACATTTTAACTTTTCAAACTGACTATTAAAGGCGAATAGATACGAATTTCAGTAATTTAGTATTTCACAATGACATAGTTGACCTGTCCTTAAAGGAATCGTGACCTTTGGGTTTTAACCCCGTTTTTCCAAGGGCCGGTACGACTATACACATATAGCTAACCACTCGTAACGACCCTATTTTATGGTCTCAGAATCTAGTTTAAGTCAAGATTTACACCACATGATTCTACAACTCTATAAAGAGTGAAAACACGATTAAAACTCCTGAAATGTACTTTAAAATAACTGTAAAAACTTTAGTTTTGTAAATAAAATAGAACAACAACAACCTGCCGGCTTTTTTGTAGCTCCTGTTGGTATACAAACGTCGTTAGTCCAAATTGCGATGTACCGATTTAAAGTCGAGGCACTTATCTTCAAACCGCACTAAACTACACGCGATTTGGTCGAAAACTAAACACAAAAACACGATTTTAAACTTGAGAATAATGCGATTGAGACATTCCAAAAACACTTCCGTACAGAGGCCGCTGCAGTCTACGGTGTTTATGAACATGCGAAAAGTGATGCCTAAAAAAAAAGCGATCCGCCATATTGGAACTCCAATCCTGTTTTTAAAAGCATAGGTCTCAAGCCATTTTGCGATGACTTTAAGGACACCTTGCATCAATTCAGCGCATTTGTTTGATTTGGCCCTTTGGAAATGTTTTTGAACCTTTTAGGCCCTTTCATTAAGCAATGTTTCATTTAGCACTCGCCTGATGTTGATTTTTAAAATAAGAAATATTCCATATCCACTGCATTTGAAAATCCATTATGGACGTCCCTCCTCTGAAAAGGCCCTTTGATAATATAGCTTTGGGACCTTTATGAATGACTTTGGGCCTCTTGGACCCTTCACTCGACTGGGTTTTACTTTATAATTTCTCGTGCTTAAATCCACTACATTTTGACTACCTTAAAGATGTCCTTTCGCCGAAAAGGCCCTTTGGGGATTGCATTAGGCCCTTTTGTTGCGTGTTTTGTCCGTTGAATATTTGATTTGTTTTTCTTGCCACGTTCGTGCAATATTAAAGAGGAATGTATCGACCTGTGTTTGGTGGCGCCCTCTGGTGCTGCTCAATGTTTACCAAAGGGAGGGTGAGATTTAAGCCTAAGGGCCAGTTGCCATGGCGACGGACGAATGGGCATAACACACAAATAATGAATCTTTTCAAATTAGACTTCGACATTCCGCCTAATTAAGAACTATTATGGGGCCTAAATTATCCTAATGGTCCCGATAAACTGTTTTGCACAATGTATGGGCCCTTTACTCGTCTCATTTTTAGGATGTGCCCCAAATAACCGAAATCAACTACATTGGGAAATAGTTTATGGACGTCCCTTCGCCCAAAAGGCCCTTCGGGAATGTCTTTGGACCCTTTAGGCCCTTTGATTAAGCAAAATCTCATCCTTCATTAGACTTGTTTTTTTAAAAACCACATGTGCCCCAATAAAAAGACTCCACTGAACTTGGAACTCCTTAATGGACGTCCCTTTCCCTAAAAGGCCCTTTGGGAATGTATTTGAACTGTTTAGGCCCTTTTCTAGAACCACGATTCTAGAATGATGGGAGGTATTTTGGGGAAACCTAAAATTAGGTTTTGTTTATTTGTAGTTTTTTACCCCCTGTTTTTTTTATGGGGATGGAAAGGCACATGGCCCAGCGGCACATGAGGCGAGGGTGGGGCCCTCTCCCCCCCTAGGGTCACCCAGAGTCATCACCCTCTTCCTGCCGCCATCTTGAACACATTTTACATTCTGTGGATTCCAGTTATTAGGGGCCCGTCTTATAAAACACAAAATTACAAATCTATAAATATAATTGTCGATGGAGCCACAGGGTCATAGGGCCATGTTTGGAATTTTTATGTTTCTTTATTATCGAAAACATCTTTTCCTCTTTTTGGATTTTCAGCCATTTTTCCAATCGATAAAAACATTAAGTCATAAAAAAGGGCATTCGGTCCATCTTATTCCCCTCTTTTAGAAAAATAGGGTCACTCACCCACCCTGTACACGTTACCATGGCAACCGTGGAATATTAGAACAATATTGAATTCAGTAACCATGGCAACTGTGGAACGTTAAAGCCTTGGCAACCGTGGAACACGAAAACAGTGGCATCTTTAGAACGTGGCAACCATGGCAACCGTGGAATATTAGGACAACAAAACCAATAGAATACCGTAACCATAGCAACCGTGGAACGAGATGTTCCATTTTCGAAAACCAAGATGGCCACCTTGATTAAGGCGAGATTTTGAACGAAATTTCAGTTGAACATCGCGGATTAAAGTCTATGAAATGCAAAATTTGGTTAATTTATCTTAAATTTCGTTGATGAAGTACAAATTAACCAATCTTGTGAACCAGATCCTGAAAATTAAGAGAAAATAAAGCCACTGAAAGTAGAAAAAGGCACTCACTCGCGACTGAATTCTAAACATCACTCCACACTCGTGACAGTTGGGACCTCAGTCCATTATCCGAACGAATTGACCCATGCCCTTGTCTTTTTTTCCCAGCTCCAGATGTCCAGGATCCTCCGCACGCGTTCCATTCCAACATTGGTCCTTGTGGATGGCACCACCGGAAAAGTCATCACGCGCCATGGTCGCGAACACGTGACCACCGACCCCATGGGTCAGGGTTTCCCCTGGCGCCCGCTGACCCTCGACACCGTCCTGAGGAAGGGTCACCTGGTGGACGCCCAGGGCCGGAGCCGGACGTTGGACCAACTGGACAACCACGTCAAGTGCCTCTACTTCTCGGCCAACTGGGTGAGTCTTCCGCGGCAGTCTGTTTTTTTCCACATAGCCCTTTGCTGTTCCGTGGATTCAGTTGGCCATCGCTGTCCTCCGGTTCTTCAGAGGCAGACTGTCCACTTCACTGACCGATCCCGTATTTTCAGTGTCCACCCTGCAAGGCTTTCACCCCTCAGCTGTCCGAAACATACGCGAAGGTAAAGGCCAAAGGGCAGCAGCTGGAAGTCATCTTCGTGAGCTCGGACCGCAGCCAGGAATCCTTCGACCACTACTTCGGTGCCATGCCTTGGTTGGCCATCCCGTACGAAGAAGAAAAATGGAGGAAGGAGGTGGCCGAATTATTGGGGGTGCAAGGTAACGCCGCCGCAGTCCCGAACTTCTCCCAAACTGGACCTCATCTCACTGGGCCCTTTGTCTTTTTCAGGCATCCCCACATTGGTCATTCTGGATGAAAATAACCAGATCATCACCAGAGACGGAAGGTACGAGATCATCGAAGACCCCGAAGGAAACGTAAGCATTTTCCAATCCCGTAAGCGGTTATGGCCGCAACGTCACTTACGCCATTTTACTCCTGCCGTAGAGTTTTCCGTGGAAGCCGCAGCCGGTTGAAGTGCTGACCGACAAGCATTCGTCCAAGCTGAACGAAGATCCCTTCCTCATTCTTTTCACGGGTGCGTACGGGGCGGTAGTTTCCCCAGAAAAGGTCCTTGAATTAGCACGTATCAATTTTTGATTTCCTCGCAGAGGGCAACGACAAGGATTTGGAGCAGGCCAGAACGATGCTGATTCCGGCGGCCGAACGCTTGGCATGCGAGAAAGAACAACCTCCGCTTTGGTTCTTCGTCGGAGGAGAAGTAAGTCGACCTACGAAGTTCTCGCTCGCCGCCACTTTATCGAGATTAATGCTTTATTTTCCTTCGATGGCTAGGTCGAGATCTGCGAGTCGTTGCGCGAGTTCGCTCAACTGGAAGACGAAGTGCCGCTGCTGGTCGTCTTGGACATGGCCAACAGAGAAAAATACGTGATGGAAGACGACGTGGAGTTGAACGAGGATGTCGTCGCTCGCTTCGTGCAGCGCTTTCTGGATGGGGAAATAGAGCCGCAAACATTTCGCCATTAAGTCACGTTCCAAAATTCTACGCACCCGGCAACAAGCACCTCATCCTCGAAGCAGGGTCGTAAGAAGTTTTGGCACCGGCAAAAGAGGACCTTGCCGATCGGGATTACTATCGCAGTAACGGTTCATAAGTGGGGTAAAACGGTCCGGTTAAGGATCTAACGACCCGAACGATGCACGACGTCCTCCGACATGTTAGCGGACCTAAGAGAACTTAAAAGGACAAATATAATGCTACCAGTTTTAGACCGAAATGTTCCGGCCCTGCTTAGACACGTCTGGGCCAGCTATTATTAGTACCTAACCAAACTAGAGATTTAGCTTCAGCAGCTTCTCACCTTTTTAAGCGAGACTCGTTGTTCCCACGTTGTGCCTGTACTACTTTTATAGATAATTAATTAAACGATCGCAATAAATAACTCCACGATTAAAAAAACAATAGTTATTTTACTTAATACCAACATTTTTCAAAAATGGTCATCGATCCAGGGGCGGGTAACTTCCAATTTAATCGGCAGCGCCAGAATGTTGTCTCGTCTTGCGGCATTAAAGTTTCTTCCTGTCAACACCAGTCATGTGGTTGTGACCGCGGTTAATCAAAGATGGTGTCTTCACGAAACCGTCTGTTCCCTACTTCTCATCCTGCGGTTTTTCCACATGGCAATTGCACCTGGACTGCGGTAATCCTCATCCATGTCCACCCGCTCTTCGTCGTCGTCGTCCTGCATCAGCCTCTCTTCGCGTTCTTTCCTGATCCGAAACAGCATCTGAAAAACCATTTCGGTTAAAAACTAGTTAGCTAACCTCGTAAAGTACGAGTGCTTTTAGGTCCTAAGACACCTTCGGTTCAATACTTAATAAAACTAGCAAAGTGAGAATTCACGGGATGCATTAGGTCTTAAGACGGGTTTCGGTTAAAGTTGTGTAGTAAAGTGCCCTACAACTTTAAACAGTTATGCGCAGCGGGTTTTTACGTCCGAAGAACGGCTTGGTTAAATCTCGAAAGGTGTCAGCGTCTTTAGGTCCTAAGACTGTTTCGGATAAAGGCCATTTAAGATAACCAGAAAATCTTCCGCTATTTTTTAGCTAGCGTGTCTTTACCGAAAGAACTTAAGGTTTCGTTAGCCAATATTGCTTTTAATTAGTCTTCCCGCTGAAAAAAGGCCTGACCCCCTGCCGCCAAAACTCGAATCGTTACTAACCGCTCGAATCACGGATAATCGCAATCAACAAAAAATGGAACGGTGCGTACCTCTAATGAATCCGGATTATCATCAGGCGTACTGATATCGGCATCAGTCAACACGAGCTTGCTCCACCATTCCGGTTGGTTAAGCTGAGGATGAGATTAACGAGGCTCTAACGCGAGACAAATAACAAATTACTGACAAATAAAAATTGAGGAGCCGACAAACCTTTTCCATGATAACGATCAAAATGTTGCCTTGTATGAGCCAGAAGGATTCCTTAACATTTATCTCGCCGTACAACGGGTCATTTATGATCAGAGGAGGATTTTTCGCTCCAATTGTCAAATGCTGCGATTTAAAAATTAAATTAGTAATTTGCGATTAAAAATTTCGATCGTTACATTTTAAAGTAACCGAAACATACCTTGCGTTGAAAATTGACAAATAGATTGTGGTTTGTAAGTAGAAAGGGAAATGTAATGGGTGTTTCGATCTGGAAAAAAACAGTATTTTAGTTACGCAAATACAGACGATTCCGCTTAATTGGGCCACCGGTTAATTGGGGCAGCCGCTTATTTGGGCCAAACCTCAAAGAACAGAAACTAACCCGAGGAACCAACAGTAAATTTACACGCTTAATCGGGACAACATTCCGCTTAATTGGGTCATTAAATTTAAGATCACAGTACATATTCTGTTATTCTGTACATTTTCTGTT
>JAQGBW010001900.1:0-22597 GCA_034698625.1 Julus scanicus | reverse complement strand
TTGAAATAAATTTTGATTGTGTGATGTCACATTACCGAACCACCCCCCACCCCTTGGTCACAATTGTCACAAAAACCCACCCACCCCCCTAGGTGTGACATAATTTATGAACGGTCCCCAAGTACACTTTCGGAAGAATCGTCAAAAACTGAGCATTTGAATAGTATACCAAATTGAAAATAAAAGGATTTCAAGCTTTGTAAAATTAATTAATACATAAATTGTTGACGTGTTTTAGTTAACACACTTCAGAAAAACTATAAAATAAACTATGGAGAATATTTCAAATTTCTGGTTTAATTTAATGACATGATCATGTTAAACATGTTTAGCTTGCTACAAACAAGATCTGCGACTGTTTAACTATAGTATAACGTGACACCGACAATTTGTCATATACATTTACGACGAAGGTTATAAACAAATGCCACTTGATGGCCTCTTTTGAAACGATCCTTCAATAACAACGTATTGCTAGACTGTTGTAAATACGGTGATGAATAATGAAGGAAAGGGAAATAAAAGACGATGAAGAAAATATGGCAAACAAAATAACGGAAACTTGTATTACACAAATATGGAAGACGCAGCAAGATCCTTTACAAAAGGACTATCTCCCCAGGGACTAACTTGCTCGATCGCTTTCCAACCAGGCTTTGATCATGAAGTTTGTTGGAAACTATAGTTTTCTCTGTAAATGTATTTCTCATCAAACTCACTTTACGTGGAAGAAAAAAAACTAACTCATTTATTACTAAGGTATGGTCTGAAGCAGGTTTAGAACTATCTCGAGGGTATGTTTCTAAAAAAATAATGAAGCCATAAAAAGTAGTTTTTAAACCTTGAACAAAGCTTTAATAAAACTTAGAAGCCAAGCTAAATCTAAAAGATTTCATACCTCTTATAAACCACCATCGTCGACCATAAAATACTAACATCCGAGAATACTGCACAGCCATTACTTTGAATGAAATTTAATTTCAAGAAGCCCCCAATCAATATCGTAACAGCTGATGGTGTAGCCATTACTGGGATTTAGGCACATTAAACGCCTTATTTGAAATGAAGTACCTGTTTTCTATATTTTATCGCAAGCAGTTAAACTCGAGCTGAGGTTGATCTGCATATGTGCATTTACAATGCACGCAAAAACCTACATTATAGGGAATAAACCCATAAACATCAAGATCTTATCCACCTTGATCGGGCTTCTTATACTGTACAAACACTCAAATCCAACGTACAAAGCAGCAGTTGTAAAATTCAGATATGTTCAGAGTTTCGATAGCACAATTGAGTTCATGAATGGCGAATAGAAGACCAAACAAAAGCTAATGCATTTTTATTTGATATTACAGGAACATAGGAAATGCATTTGGATAAATGCTTCCTTTAGGTCAAATTCTTTATTGGGCACAATAAAGACTTTACTCAATACCATAGAATTTTTTCATTGCATTTAACTTTTCTTATTCGATTACGTGACCCAGATTAAGTCAGAAAAGTTCCTTATTAATCAACTCTTAGTATAAAAAATTAAAAAATATGTAAATATTAAAATATTAAAAAGTATTACAGCATCAAAAAGCTAAATAATGATTAAGTTTCTGTACACTCGCCAACTGAAACTATAATTTGGAACCATATCAACTAGCTTTTAATGAACTGATTTTGTGCCTTGGTACACCATGAAACCATTTTGCTTCATCTGTTCCCAGCCAAATTGATTGATGCATTTGTGGTCGACCTTCATTGGCCTAACACTATGGCGTTCACTATGAACAAATTACTTTGGTCTACTATTTCCATCATGACATTTGTTCGAAGTCATCAATTATGGCTAGAAAAATCCATAGTAGCGGCATTCCCTTTGTGATAAATCCGAAAATGTAATTATTTATAATATTGTTCAATTGCATTCATCTTCCAAATTAACGGTTTGCCGATATCTTAGAGACAATCATTGATTACAAATTTAATATTGCATGGTGTTGCATAGTAATGAAACCAAAATCTGAAATTTAATTCAGAAAAGTTTTGTACAAATTCTTATACTTTTAATTTTATATACTTGTAAAATTATTCGGTTGTAGATTTTCCTACTTGATACAAAAAATTCAACTACAGTCCTGTATTTAATGGAGAATATGTGACATGGCGTGGCTATACCATAACGGTTTTTTAATCAACCTCAAGAGCTCTACAAAGCAGTTGTGTACTGGTTTCAAACTGATATTCATTCAGGCAAAAATGATCCCAAGTTAAATTTCCTTAAAGTGGAAAGCAAACCTTCAGTATATACGTCGTACAGCCTGTATGTCTATGTCAAAATAGCAAATGCATTGCATGGATGAAAATGCAAAAATCGATAGCTGCATTGCCCAGAATAAGTCCATAAACATTCTAAGAGGCTTATTGAGCGGTTTCGTTTTGGTAGATTTACTGAATCGAACAAATAGAAATGTGAAAGTTCAAAGGACATTTGCTGACCAGTAAATATATTAGTGACCGGTTTGTATGATAGAGTTCTTGAGTCATTAATTTTGTAAATGGACTATGTTTTTTTCCAGTAAGGCCATTTCGAAAATAACAAGCGCAGACTACTCATCATAGAAAACATAGGTGCATAAAAAATAGTGTACCTTTTATTAATCTCTAGATTATATTCAGCTTTAGGGATCTATTGCTTCCATCAATTGATGTGTGCAGTTCTCTTTATCAGGCTTCTGTATATTTTTTCATCTGAGTTGATGCTAGCTACACAACAGCTTAAGTGATCAACCTATCTCAGCACATTAATTAACCTCAACAGATCTGGCAAACAAATTATCCCATATTTCTAGTAAGTCACTTTTCATATTTCTAAACGCAAGAGCGCATTGACAGTGCGGCAACGCATCAAAATTTGTTAACTAAATTGAGCAAATTTCAGACATGTCATTTTTGTATTAGTGACATATTAGAGGGTTGAATTCTTGAACATATTGTACACATATTTATATATAACAACCTCATTTATTTAAAGCTACCTAATAAATGTTCAAGTTCAAAATGCAATATACGCAACTAGTTAGTCGACGATATTTGCTCTAGAATAAGGACACCAGATGATCAACTTTAAATACTTAGAACTCATGGTTGTTCTATTAGCAAAGGTAGCCACGGGAATCCAGTGATTGCTTCCAATTACTTGTAATTAAGAATGTCGTGAGTGTGCACAGAATTCGAGCTCATATATGCTCGACTCTCGAGAGATGGAGGGAAATTGAACTTAAAACTCTAAGGTCCATTTTCTTAGCTTTATTAACTTAATTACTAACTTTGCCTGTCTTTCGATGGCCCACCTTATCAAAACATCAAAACAAACGTTAATAGGGATGAGTTTGTCTGATATTAAGGAAGATAAGAAAATTCATCATGAAAGTGACTTTGCAGTACATCTATTAAAACTAAAGAAAATTAACCCTAGCTACAAACATCACTCCAGTTTTCAATGAAAGTTTCACAACATTCCTTAATTGCTGTAATGCATTCATTTGAGAACATGATACAATGTTTCTTGATGACAATTTGGATGAACATAGTAATGTTATCCGTCATGCTTTCAATTCTTTCGAAACATCTCTAACACAATTGTTTAAGCATACGTACCTCATACAAATAAAAAATGTGTATAAAAATTACTTTCATCATATCGTACTGGATCCATAAAATATATTTTGTTCATACGATACAATCTTGACCTTAAAGAAAAAACGTCTAATTATTATGAAATTAAACACATAAAAAATGATTTAAAACTGTAAATTTCAATTAAATTATTTGGATTGTACGATTCAACGTATAAGGAAAGCACATGGAAAAACTATTTAACGCTAAAATGGTTTTTTATTCGAAAAAACAAGGTAATGATTTTCCGTAAAAAAGACAGAATGAGTTACTCCATATATATGGAGATAGTATGCACACATGCTTGACAATATACATTTGCCTTAGAAAATAAACGGTTATTATAATACATAGAGGCGATGTATAAACCAGCATAAAATTTTTCATTGTTGGCATATACTATACTCTCCTAAATGAATTATTTATCAGCCGTATAATCATCAGCGTAGAAATGTGGTGAGAGAGAGGTGCTCAAGAATTGCCATATTGTTTTTATCATCATTTAGAAGTTTGTTTTTGACGCAAGATCGTAAGGAACATCCATATTCCTCTTTGTGGAGAAAAATGAAATAAGGTGAATTTTATGTATAGGGTATACGGCGCGCGCCATTGCTTCCAACGATGACAATGGATTCCATTGTTCGCATTTTTCAGATATACTACCATAGTATTGTCATTACGAGCAAATGGGTTTCTCCGGCAGGGTTAACGAAGATTATCAACCAATCTATAAACCCACCAAGAGCTCGTGTACTATCAAATATGCCCAAACATATCCCGTTGCTGAAGGATGACGACAGGTTTTATACTGGTGAGAAAATTCTCATGTATCTAAAATGGAAAATAACCTGGCCGTCAATCAGCTATTGGATATACAAATTTAATATCATTTTGTCATATTCGTTTGTCTAACTTTTTCTGTATCTGGACCGGTTACTAGCCTGGGGACATATAATTAAAAGAAATTTGAAATTTGAATTACTAAGAAGGGGTATTCAAATTGTTATGACTATAGATATCTTAAAATTATGGCCTTGCATTCACGTTGGAACTTGCTTTGCGATATATATAACACAAAGTACAGTTTATTTAGAACATGTTGATTTGCAACATGTTATTAAGAATTAAATACATGTTTTAAACTCAAAATTCCCACAATGCGCATCAGATTGAAAATGCCCAATAGCAGACTTGTATACTTTTGACTATGGCCTACATCATGCTAAAATGAAGGATTTCAACCAAATTCGATGTTTATTAAATTGGTATAATTTATAATTTAATATGCAATTAAATATTGAATACATTTATTTGACTCGCAATGGCCATGCCCAACAGATTGCGAATTTCAAATTACTGACTTGTATAATATATTTTGTTTGTACATTTTAAACTTATGATTATGGTTAACATTTCCAAAATTAATGATTAAATTTTAATAATGTTTAAATATTGTTTGCCTATAAACCGCGTACGAAATTTGAAAACCTTGTATTACTTCTTTGGATTAATAAATAGCTATATAAAGGGACAAATTTACAACTTACAAGACTTTGCTTATAATAAGAGTTCATATATGTTTTAAAGAGATTCTGACTTAAGTTACGAATAACAATTACAGAGGGTAATTTTAGAGTAATGTTATAAGATATGCTCATAACTTATAGTAAACTCTGCATTGCATCATCAAAAATTGACTCATAACTTGAGATTAATATCACCAATTGTTGAATGATAAGAGCGAAGTGATACGTCAAAATCGCAAAAAAAAAAAAAAACTTAAGTGAATAAAATTAACTCAAGTTCTAGTCTTGTTCATTACCAATTCCACTTAGGCAACGTACTCCTACTGAATAACTAATCGCGCCGCTCATTTTAAGATGTCAAATATATCCGACTTTTAAGTATTTTACGCGTACATGAATAACAATTAAGATGCTATATAGTCGAAACATTCTTATTATGATGATTTAAAAATTTTCTCTCTAGCCAATTGTGAAAAAATATAATATTAATGAGGGAATAAATGCAAATGAAAGAATACATTGATATGACAAGCTAAATATTTAGTTGCGTATACTGTATTCAGTATATGCATGAATATATGTATGAGTTTATGCATGATGTATGACCGAAATTGGCAATACCTAAAATTCGATTTATATAGTAGACATACCTATATAGGCATACTTATTCATGAATTTCTGTCAGAAGTTTAAAAAAATATGGACCTAAATCCTTAAAAATTGTAACTTCAATAATGACCAATTAATATATTACAAACAATCGAAATCCCCTTTAGTAAGGCACTTAAAAAGTATTTACACAGATAAATCAATAGTATACGTATATAGAATTCATTTTCATTACTGACATGCCGCATTTTATGGTACAAATTATGTAAAATTTCAGTATTATACTATGCAAGTGCTGCATTAATATGCCTACTAATACAGTTTCACTACACAAATAATTAATACGTCCACGATGGACAATTAAGCTAACGATGTCAAACATGAAGGCAAAATTACCATTGATTAACATTGGTGCTATTTGAAATTGACCACTGAAAACAAAACAAACAAAAAAATGCACTGATTTCCGGCAACACGTTGAACGTGTTAATCGTTAATAATACCTCCACAAAATGATTGAAGGAAACGGCATCGATTAAAAGGCACTCCGAAGACTAATTGAGTCTATTATATTGACATTAGAGACCTACAGAAAAGGGAGTTAGTGACCCGGATGCTGCAAATGCTCGAATGTAGGCCTCATTGTGCGTTCATATATACCAACTTTAACGTTTCATTTCGATTGAAACAAGCGAATGGAGTGAACAACATCTGCATGAGCAACTGCTTTAATCACACGTCCAAACAATTTATTAAGCAACGTGCTAGGAATTGTTAGTCGGTCTTTTAACTTTATGGTTGCTCTGCTAAATGCTACGCAATATTCGAGCGTCAATTCAATCTAGTAATTTAAACATACGCCGAGCAATTAGTCGGGATTTTGCTGAGAGCTAATTGCAAAGCTAAATTATTGAATTTTGATGAGTTCAAAGCTGGATTAATTCGATAACGAAGCACTGTGTTGTAGCTTTATTTAGCAAATAAGCTGAAATTAGCAAATTTCTTTGTCTTAAATTATAATGTCACGTCAAATAAAGAAACACAAAAGTAAAACCATACACTGAACTTTGATTAAAATTCAGGCTAAAGTGTTCATAAAACACCATCAATATCAACCTAAGTGTGATTTTTTCTATAAATGCCATTATTTAATTAAAACCGATGCATCGAATTAATAGAATTTTTTGCTTTCAAACAAAGTCGTGAATTTACACAAAATAATTATCTTACTTACAGTTAAAAACACATTTATAGTGAAAGTAAATTTGGTTGAAAATTTCAGCCTACTGCAGGCTAAAGTTTGCTGAAAATTGAAGTTATTTGCTTCAATCTTGCTTTAGTAAAAACATGTTTTTCAATAAATCCAACTTCCCCAATATGATTGTATAGAGATGCAACCATCAAGTATCCCCTTGCTGATAAGAATGAACACTATACCCTATGCCATCATGTTAAATTCATTACACTGAGTTTGTTAAAGGTATACTGTATAAAGTGAAAATAATCACTGACTTAAATATGAAGTCTTCCGACAATATAGAAAAAAAGAAACAATTGTTATCCTTAATTAATACCAACAATCTTAATGGGCATCATCTTTTCTTTAATGGCAAAAATGGTAAATGCAATGCGTGCTTAATTTAAATAGAAATTACCAGACACAAAATTAAAGTTAAGACAACATTAAAATTAAAAAAATCCCATTCATATATAGCCTTCCTCACCTAAACACCAGGTGTATCCTTTATATAACTTTTCATCTGGTACAGATGACATCTGCTATACCTTGATCAAATATAACCTTTGAAGATTAAAATATCGATAATCGACCCATTCAAGTGAATACAACAAAAAATATTGTTCAAAAAACAGAAAAACAACATTTGTCTGCATATAGTTAAAAGAATTTCATTTGCTAATGAAATTTACACTCATAAAACTGCATTAAACCTACTGAAATTGGATGTCGTTTCACACTTGCATGGAAACTGAAACTGGCGGGAATTACCAAACCATTCGTAAAAGCTTTACGCAGTTTGAAATTTTCTCCTAAATATTTTTCGTTGTAATTTCCCAGGTGTAATCAACTAAAAACGACTCGCTGCAAATTGTATACCTATATTTGCAATCAACATTGCAATATGATACTGCGCATCAAACAATAGCATGTGCTTCCCACATTTTATAGCCACATTAAGCATACAAAGTGTGGAATTCAAATATTTAGACTAACTGCCAAACACTATATATACATATATATATCTAACACTTTTTCGATAATTACAATAACAACCATAAAATGGACTGAAATTATATACAGTCTGAACATGTATATTACGATTCCACACTACACTTAAGCGCTTCATTGATGTAACAATTGCCAGCAGAATTGAATACAATTTATGTTAATATGATACAAGTAGCTAATGTTCCCACTTTAGTCAATTCGTCGAGGTCATGGTAATTTGCTGCTATAGCTCGTAGTGCATGCGCACATGCACATTTACATCAATTTCATCTAAACCGGCTTTCAGCTAGGATGAAATCCATTCCGTGACTTCAGCTATTAATTGCAAACATGACAAGTGATTGAATTTGATATGAAAAAAACACCAAACTTAACTTAAGTCTAAAACAACCCCTTCTTTGGCAGTTTGGAATTTCACCTTGAGATGAAATTATGATCAAAAGGGTTAAATCCTTTAGGGCTCTTCGAATTCCATTTACATAACTGCTACTTGGGTTATCATTCCTACTGACTTTCAATGCGTTCTGTTTGGCTTTTCCATCACGTTTTCCTCGTATAATCGAAGTGCTACTTTCCTTTTGAGGCGACTTTTTCACGGTTAACTTGCCATTACCTGTGCATGCATGAAAGCCGGCCTGCTTTCTTCGCTAGCAGCTTAATTCCCCGATGGATTCCTTGCATTAATCATGCATACGAACAGTCATACATGCATGCATGAAACACAACATCAATCAGATACTGTTCAATTTACCAAAGAAACGCTGGGAGGCCTCTAGATACCGATACCTTTTCTATGACAATTTATACTGGTTTGCACGGAAATTAAACTGTATAATTAAAAACAAAACTCACCACTGAGATGCTTATAAAAAATTAGAAGAGACATACCCAAGTATGAAAATTTGTACTCCAAAATGTGTTTATAATGTAATTTAAAACTTATATTGCACAATGAATATTTTATTTCCAATTGGCTATTTTAGTTTATAAAATAATAAAAAATAAAAAACTTCGACTAAGGAACTGTATTCACTTCATATATATTTTACATTTAGATGGTTGTAAATTAATGCAATTCAACTCAAGATACGTTTATCTATGAAATATGGAGCTTCAGTAGTTGATACTTGATGAAATTCCTCTATGTTCAGCATGCGATCGTATACAATATAAGGTGTCGAGATCAGAAATGTGGTATTCAGTGACAGCGATAACTTAATAATGAGCGATTTCAATGAGCTATTTATGGGATCGCCCAGTACTTAAGACGTCTAATAGACTTTCTTTAATTTGCATACACAACAAGCGCCCGTGTAAGTTTATTACACTACTTAATATGCAGAGAAAAGATGCCACACGAAATATATATATATATAGCATATGCAACATGGTGTACGCCATAAATTTCCTATTATCATATTAGCACTACTTAACAGCTTGCGTTTAAGTTAAGCTTTGCGGCGATTATATTACTTGTATGCATCGATGGCATGGAAGAGTAAAAAATTAATTAAAAGGTTCCTATATATTAAGTACGTGCACTACTGAAGCGTTAATTTCTATCAGCCTATATATTAACCGATAACTCCGTCACTTATGAAGACCAGGAAAGTTCATCTTAATTATATAAAACAAAAATTGAAAAAAAACTTGTGACACTCTATAGTACGTATTACATTATATTAAAAAGCTACACAATCAAGATTTAAAATTTGGAAATGGTACAAAATTCAACTTTTGATAGGTATTTAAATTATTTATAAAAACGAGAAATTATATCAAATCAATGTATTCAAAATTGTTAACAATTTAATTAATTCATACTAAACTTTAGATAGATTTCACCTTATAACACATTTTTAAAAGATTTAAATTGTTACAAGGGCATGTATATGACTATACTACACAATCTCTTTTCCATTCTACCAATTGATTTTAAACTTTTGAGCGCCACTGTATATAGTCATATCTAAGTGAATATATACATAAATGCAACTAAATTATGTGAGAATGAAGCAGTCGTATAGAATGCTAATAACAAAATATACGAGACATCCTTATTTAATCCCGAATACTAAAACACCTCGCAAAATGTGTTTACCACAACTATATACCGCATGAAGTGTGGACATAGGCTTATCATCAGTTTGTAAAATGCAATAAAGAATTCATAAAAGCAACATGTAACGACGGGATAGGACACTTATATTTCAAACAAGTACTCGTGTTTTCATATCTGTTTGAATAAATGATTCCAACGCCAAGGCATACAATGACCTGTCATAAAAGCCAATGGTGCTCGACAAGAGGAAAATATACTGCAGCTCTGGTATTTTAAAATTTCTATTATTTCAGAGAATAAAGGATGCTGGGTCATGCGCAACAGCAATTTTCATAATTGAGTTTTATGAACCAAATACACATGTTTAGGCCTACATTGCCATATTCCATAATATGATGTTAAAATATTGCTTTTGTCAAAGTTAGATTATTAAAACAATGCTCATTTTGATAAAAGGAGAATATGTAAAAGTTTCAAAAACAGCTTTTGCAGTTGCTGTTATTACACATGGTAGAAATTGACTGGAAGCCTCCCTTGCCCCAAAACCCCTTATATCCCTTATATTTTGGCTTCATTCATGTTAATCCTGTTTAGAAGCTTTGGTATATTCATATTGGTAAACTGGAGTAACTAACTTAAAGGAATAGTTAAAATTTGTATCTTATTATTACATCTAACCATCATAGATTTAACGTTTTTTTCATGAATATGTTTATTACTCCCACATCTAATCTTAATTCATAAATTCAAAGTGTTTTTTCCTAATTTACATAGAAAACCATGAAAGAATTTGCATTTTGTTTATCTACTTACTTGTGCCATCCTTAATGTCATTGAAATAAAGAATCAAACGCTATTGAGAAAATTCCCAGCCTAATGTTTTCGTCAGAATTTTTCAAGTCTTGAAAAACAGTTACAATTATGTTTAAAGTCCAAAATAAAAAGAAAAGGAGAGAAGAAGTAATAAAAGTAGTAACTGTAAATCTGTTAATCCTGTGCATCATTCAAGTTAAGCCTCAACTCAGGGGGAGATTTCGTTTTCAACTAGCTCGCTTTTTCCTTCTCTTGGCCAATAGAAAAAGGATTACATTTCTATGGATACAAATGTCTTTGTTTCTCTCCTACAAATTGGATTTTGCGTTCATCTGTTACGTGAGGTTCTGTCATTGTAAGTGAGGTGAAAAAGAACCCCTGTAGGGGCATTCAAAAATGTTGCCCATCCAAAATGCGTGTTTCATGTTTCCTTTACTAGATTCTCACCAGTTTGTTTTCTGTTTCAGAAACTATTTCCACAAACAACTATGGATGTGAATATAAATTACCATAGCAATTTATTAATTACAATTGAAAGTATATCTTCGAACTTAAATTTCATCGATGATTTCATAAAACAAGTCTATATATGCTGAAAAGAGCTACATTTAATTGGTATTTTTATAAGGAGTTACTGTCTGCTAAACTGTACTGAATTGTTAAACAGTTCCAAACAGACAAGTACATCATTAATTGACTTTTTACTATCTCTGGTGGGAAAGCAGTATACATACATGTATATGGACAAGTATGGGCCATATTTACAGTTTGCATATATTTCCATATGTGGGCCATTAATAAACTACATTTAGCCCTTGATAGCCATGTATGGACCATATTTGGTTAATCATGGGCCATATATGTATCTTATAGTTATCCTTAGATGAGACATATTGGAAATACAGAACACATTAACTACAATGGTTTACGAATATTGTCACATTTTCACTAAGTATACATATGTACATCATCCATCTATTAAGGTATTGCGACATATTAGTCATATACTCATACACGGCAAGTCCATATATAATAAATGATGTATATGTGCAATTTCTGGTCCAAACATATATAGAAATATACAAACATGTCCTATATATGATTTTTTGACCCGGGATTATTAATTAATTTAATCAACAGTGTAGCATAATCATAACGTTTTTATCAATATTTACATCCAAAATGCTAACGTTTATATTAAATACATGTTTAGTTACAGCACACATTAAGCTCGCAGCAAAGCATCATTCATCCTGGAGGCATGTAATTACATTCAAGACCAATTAAATAAAACCCATGATGTGCGCAACGAGCAAATGTGAACCATCGGTGGGAGATCACGTTGCACAATTCAGAAGGCATGCAACCCAAATTCATCATCACCTATCCATTAGGCCATGTAGCAGTTGGCACGCCATTTATTATTTACAAAGGTTTCAGCCATAAAAAAGGCGCTCATGCAATCATTGCGAACGCTCTAACGTTGGATTATAATCCGTGATATTAGGCTTTGCAGATAGCTAGGTTTCTAAAACCGAAATTCGGCATAATTGGCATTACGTATATACCAATTCCCTTGTTGTGACAATTTGTAAGGGATACAGTAGTATAGTTTGTCGTTGGCATACATTTGCTCAATATCGAAAGTCTTCACGGTTCAAGAGTGATTTACACAAAAAGTGGTTGCCAAATGCAAACACCAATCATCCTTCAAGGAATGAAATAAAGGGAATTGAAGGTGGGCGATGAACAGAAAGGGTATATTGAATGTTTGATTTTTGTTTTCAGCCCAAAGCAATAAGAGACGGCGAATTTAGATAAGCTGGTTTGTCAACAAATGGCAACAGTAAATATACCGAGGAATTAAAAGTACACATTTTTAATTCAGCCGATTTAAGCTGATTAAGATTTCTGCATTTGAAGCCCTGTAAGCTTACTCTTACTTAATTTCCACCTCACCCTTCTATGAACATAGGCTCATCAACCTACAGACTTGCTTATTTTATATACATCATCGAATAATGACGCCTCAGTCAATTTAATTGCAACAGTGTATACAAGTATTGGAACAAGACCGAATTAGATGAATTTAACGATTCGTCTAAAAATGTAACTATGGATGATTTATTGAGATCAACATCTTACATACATTTATTTCAAAGATATGAACAGATTATTCTTTCTGCATTAACCATTTAAGTGTTTTATTTTCATGCATTAAATAAACATTCGGCTTGTTCTGATAATGTTTCCTTGGTGATAGTGTCTCCATTTGCTAGAGGACTGGTGATTACAGGGAAATTGTCGACCATTAATGATGAAGGTAGAGCCATTGTTGCTTAAAGATTGATGGAGTCATTAAAGATTTGATTATGTGTCATTGTCCTGAGATACATTTTGTGGTTTAAACACCACATTAATACAAATCTTAACTCTTCAAAAAATTGTTCTGAAATCAATTATTTAAAATTCTATGCTTAAATTGTATAATTCACGTTGCTACTATAAAAAAAATCAATATAACAATTTTCGAAAAAATTGAGCAATATAACACTGCTGTAAATTATTGTTCACATGACTCAAGTAAATGTAGCATTTTTGCTGACTTGATTGGTCAAATACAAACTGGTATGACATTTATTTCATTCGCTAGCATGCTTCAATTCTAACTGAAAACCGCAAATTAAGTTGCAGAAAATCATAAACGTACCCTTAAATTCAAGATACAAAATCAAACGATCGATGAATGTCATTTATGAATATTCGACGTTCTTTACATTGAAACCTCGCTATGAATTTTTGAATTGATGCCAAATATTCAAAACAAGAAACAGCACCTGCATTATGGACTAATGAATAATTCAAAGGAAATTCAATTTTGATGGGCCTTTTGACACGAGTGCGTGCTGGAGGGAACTGAATTTGATTAACCAAGGGTTAGCAACAGGTGGCCATCTTCTTGCCATCATCCTTCAACGGTTCAAATAATTGGCCTCAAAAGACAAAACGAATCAATTGGAGCGAGAGAAATTATTCCCACGACGCAGATTTTGATAGAAAAATATTATGCAGTGTATAAACAACGAATATATATACTGTATGACGAAAGCGCTTCAATACGGTTTCCCAGGCAAGCAACATGATGCGCTCAAAAAACAGATTTATTGAAACTCATACAAGTACCACAAATTCAGCCAGAAATGATGAAGCCTAGCTTATACTTTTCCTTGGTAAAATGTACTGACAGCTTAACGAAACCATTGTAATCACAAGTGCATGAATTATTGTTTATGAATTTTGTTAAAGGATAGAAACTAATCAGGTCTATGAAACACCATGCTCTGATGTGTATAATATTGCATTCCATGACTATACACCATGTACACGATATTTAGCATAGGTCCACTCGTATTTTAAGGGCGTTTAAATTTTAACCAATGGCGTGCAGCAACACTTCACTTCAACGTAGCTTAATTAAAAAAATATCAGCGAAAATTGAGTTTCAATGTTACTCTTAAGTAAGGCCCTTGGGCGTACGTAAGTGCCGTCACTTGTTGAATGTATTTGACCCATGAAGAGGTTGCAAATTAAAACGCAAAAGATGCAATGCGGAATTTCAATGCAGGTCATGCATGCATGCCATCAGTCCATAGGCACGTGCATAAGCATATTTCAAATGCTAATGCATTTTCACAGGCGATTAACTCCATCATGTCTGCCACCATTGTTTACAGATCATATTTCGGCAGATAAAATTTATTGCCAGTGTTATTAATCAATTCCGTCACGCTTCCCTTACCACAAATGACATGAATAAATGAGTTGCGTGTAAGGATTTGTGGTACATAGCACCACAAGTCCACAACGGCGTTTTTCATAAAGGCATTTGACGACCATATTCTCATAAACCAAGTTTAATACAACGGACTATACCACATTTCATGATAAATGCCTCCACCTTGGGCGTGCCCTAGGTGGAAAACTAGTATATACATATACATGAATGCCAAAATATGGTTGATTCAAAAACGTTTAAAACTACGAAACGATGGCACTATAAGAAATCGCTGTTAGGTGGTTAAAGATCATTTACATATTATGTAAAATTAAATTGAGATTTCTTCACAAATGCAATCAAATAAAAGTCAGATGTCAAAATCACCATACCAAGAGTTGCACAAGGTCTTAAATAGTTAAATTTAGCTAGAGGTTGCTAAGGTTACTAGGTATTACAGATTCCTCTACTCTTCCCAAAATATGCTATGCAAAAATATTTTATTCTTGATATTACTAGAAGGCGCTGATGGTACTTTAAGGGCATCGTTGTCCCTAGCAACGATAAAGTGATTTTATTAAAAATTTCGGTTTCTGTCATCGATCACATTTTTTTATATTTCAATTTTAGTTGGTGCATGCCAGTAAGTATGGGGAGACTGACTTGTAAAATCTAAACACGATTGCCACATAAACAGTTTAAAACACTGCCTTGTGTAGTTTCATAGCTTAACAAACGTAAACAACACTGGTTTACATGGGGCAATCTAAATTTAACTTTCATCAATCCATAAACCCTAGTTCGTGAAATATCTAAGTTTCTAAGTATCTAAGTATCTAACTTTTTGTAAAGTTAAAACACAGTTCCTATATCAATTTCAATTACGAGTATGCAAAATCAGTGTATGCTTCCAAGTTCAATCATGCATTATAATACCTTTTAATACGAAACTGAAGGATTATTTTTATTAGAATTAAAATTTAATGAATTTGGTAAATTAAAAAGCAAAGAATAGATGTTGGATGTTGTTTTTAGGATTATTTCGAGGCAAGTGAATTACAATTTCATAAGTTATTGAAATGTGATGATTACTAAATGCATAACAAATAACTTTTCTCGTTGAACAAAGCATTTCAAAAGGCTTAATTAAGTATAAAATTAATTCGTGTAGAGTCAAAGCTTATGTAAGCAATTGCGTCAAAATTTTTCTTTCATGCATATTAAATGCCAGCATTATTTATTAATGGATCCAGCTTCTAAAACAGTAGCATGCGATGATAATAATAACAGCGATTAGCAAAAGTACTATGTATATCACCTGCAGTGTTCACTATTTCTTAACTTCAAGGACATTATGGTGGGAATTAACATTTAAGCTTGAGCTTGTGAGTCAATTAGCTTTCAATTCGACTATTACACAATAAGCCTAACCTTTAATCTCTTTTCCAAGAAGCTTATACAACTAGAGGCAATCTCAAGTCCCATCTTCCTACAATGCGTT
This sequence comes from Julus scanicus, assembly GCA_034698625.1. Taxonomy (NCBI): domain Eukaryota; kingdom Metazoa; phylum Arthropoda; class Diplopoda; order Julida; family Julidae; genus Julus; species Julus scanicus. The sequence goes on along the minus strand of JAQGBW010001900.1, from coordinate 6,394 downwards.
TACTCTCAAATTGGAGGTCAAATTCGACTATGACAACATTGAAAGTTTACATTAGAAAATTTAGTTAATTTTGTAACTACATATTATAATCAAGTTATAATACATAATAAAACAACCACTGAATAAGCATCATCCGGATTTGCAAGGATAAAATTTGTGTGGCCTTTTGGAAATATTGTTCAAACTATATTAGAAAATTTGCTTGCATCAACCAAATGCTTAAAGTTAATAAGAAACTCAAGAAAGGGGAAGACAAATGATGACTTATATGTGCAATATGAAGTAATATTTCCACATTTACTGTATAGTGATAAAAAGTAGAACAATACGAACTGTCTAGCCACATCCATTCATATCAAAATTGAACTAGGAACAGTCGAGACAAACAATCTGTCTAAAGCAAAGTTAATGCGGATTTGGAAGGCGTCTTGACTTTACTTGAAGTACAAGAGGCTCTGTGCCATTAACTCGCAACATCGAATAGTCAATAAAATATCTGAATCGTCTTCAACCCCACGCAACCTGCAGAATGCAGAGTGCGAAACATCAACAAAAAGTCACTAAACCCAATTTGCATAAAGGCACGATGAAGTTTGGATACACATAGTACATGTAGTGATACCGTAATTCTCCATGACCAATACATAGGGTCGAGCAAGTTGAAATCAAATAAGGCGAGTAAAAAGACCACTTAAGGGAACACATTGAAGAACCACTTCAGCGATCCGAAATACTCTCCATAGTGAGCTATATATCCTGAAGGTGCACAACCTTCCAAAGGATAAGAAAAGCAAAAAATAGCCACTCAAAAATGATAAACGGATGTGTCGCCCAGTGAGGAAAAAATGTCTGTTTTTGCAAGAATAGGCCATGAAAGCCAATGCATCTCATGCGTAAAATCCAATTCGCCAACTGTGCCCAATAATTGTCAAATCGAAGAAATTTTGAGACTATTTATTGTAACTGCAAGGTTCAATTGCGTTGAACAAGCTCTCTTTAAGAAAGGCTGCATAATTCCAAAAAAGCTCTAAATGTTGCATATCGATTCACTAGTTGCATTTTTCCCGGAAATACAATTCCAATAATGTCAATCGACTAAAGCCAGAGCTAAGCTTCTCTCGCCAACTATTCTAATTAAAATCATATCATTCATCGGTCGTTTGCATGAAAGGTTATCGGAGTCACTTTCAATCCATCAGAAATAAGCCAAAGCCAAGCAACAAACGAGCATTTGCATTCCCCAGCATTTTGGGGAGTGCCAACATTGGCTTGGAGTGCACAGCGTTTAAATTAGCTGGCAATATGCTAGAGAGATTTGGGGGCAAAGAGGTCGAATTAGCCGCATGACATGTATAAAGATGTTGGATGGTCAGAGGGCTGTGTTATAAAACCTAACATTCTTGACGGTTTTGAACATTACTGGGGTAACCAGTCAGCTTGTTGTTCTTCAGCACACAGTAACAGCCAGTTAAGAACACAGTTCTAAAACACCTTCAAATACATGTTGAGAGATTTATATTTTCAAGCAATTTCAGACAAAAAAAAAGTCATGAAATTTTAATAGCAAAATATGATCAATACAAGCCGTATCCAAGTCTTCAAGCTACAATCTCGAAAGTGGACGAAGTAGTTGTTGAGGCAAATTCAAAGCCTGCTGTTTCAACAATTTCATTTCAAAACAAGCGTGTCAGTTGCACGCAGTAGTGACAAGCAAGTGATAGTAGCTGCATGCAACATAACGTTCGGTAATGAAAAGCCCATAGTATGAAATTGAATTGTCAACTATTGTTTATTACGAATTTCTCCTTGCTCAACGTACATGCATCCACTTTTAGCCCTGCCATATCACATTTGGAGAGCAGAACTGACCATGATAGGTTGCATTCTTAAGGGTAACATCATTAACGACGAAACAATAAACGGCCAAACTAGGACAGAAATTCTGATGAATTAGGCCCGCATAAACCAAATTGAACCGATAGTTACTTTCTGTACTTCGTTATTAGACGCAACTACAACTCAAGTTCATTACCTTAATTAGCGACAATATATCTTTCATAGGGCAGCCAGATACATAACTATGTATTATCACGAAACGTTATCGTGGTCTAAATGCAAAAATTCGCATGGGTTTGGTCACCAATTCTGATTAAATTACTTAATTAGCACAAATCCAAGACATTTATCGAACGGTTGTGTTAGACATGATCTGCATTTAAACAACGAACAATATACAGTATATTTTATTTAATATTATTCTACATACTACATAATGTTACATTTAATAATTTCGACTAATCATTTTTTTATTATTTAATAAGAGTTGTTTAATAGATGAGGGTATCAACATGGAAATGTGTATTAGATAACATCTGAACCTGATAACATTTTCCAGTAGCAAATTAATCACTTTAGCTGATAACATAACACGAAGAGCATATAGTATGGATGAGGTTACAAAGACTTTGATGTTACAGATACTTGAAGAGTGTTCAGTCACTCTTCAAGTATGCATCCTATTATGAATGACGTCATAACTGTTAACATGCTTATGCATAACAGCCTGCATAAAATACGGTGAATTTCTACTTTCATTACGGACGGTTGAATTATCACATTTACAAATTAAATTCCTGATTTTCAAATCGTGTTCCGGCGTATATGTATGAGCTAGATGTCTATCATCCATCAGGAATAAAGGATTACCTTATATAATAAGCTTGTCTCCTTTGTGCACACCGTAATAAAAGCAAAATCCCGTATCCCGGGATACCCCAAAACCACTCACTCACAATTAGTATATGCACTTGGGTGTTTCTTGCATCTCAATAAATTCATTCAAAACAACCAATCGAAAAATCATAACTCTCAAACGCTATACAGAAATGATATTTTACGCTCAATGTCTATAATGCAAAAAACAAACTTTGATAAAATGAATAACATTGTATATTTATGCGTCATGCCTATTATACATTTACAAAATCATTTTACTATAATCTTTTGTGCAACCACATCTTTCAAAATCTTCTCTCTCTCTCACTTAAAGCAACCACTAAGTTGGGTTTCAACCATTTGAATTTGGGTTTTCACCTCAGTCTATTTCAAGATGTAACAGATAAGTATTTAATATAGCGTATGTTTATTTGACCCTTTCAAGCCTGACGGTACTTTTGAGTCCAACAACTTTAAAAACCATTACAATCTAAAATATTGGTTGTAAACTGAAGCCAGCCTGTAGGTTCATTCAAGTACTATTATATTTCATGACTGTAAAGGCGTCTTTGCTAAAGGACTTCCAGTTGAAATGCAATGGTCATTATCCAGGCAGTTGTCAGGTAAAGCCACACGTGCTTCAAACATCAAATTTGTATCCTTTGTTGCAACTTTTGCTGACCTTTTCTGAGGAAAACCTAAGGGTTACTTTATTTATGTATTAGTTAAGATTTTATCTACATAGATAATGTAATGTATGAATATTTATAAAACAACTCGAATTTGTGTTGAAATTATGAAAAGGACTCAAAAGTACCAACAGGCTTATAAAGCAGACAATGACTGTGATCACGTTTTTTTTACATTGCCCAAAATGCCGAAATTTTCTCCCAAACTAAGAATTGAGGAGGCATTGGATTACTTTTACTCTTTGCCAAATGATCTTAATATCATAAACAAAGATACTTCTGATTCTGAAGATGATATAGCAATGTAATGGAAAATTTTGTATTGTGCAAAACGCTTGTCGGTACTTTTAAGTACCGTTAATAAAAAAATAATCAAAAATAATATATTTCTTTCAAACTTTTTTTACAGCTTAATTAGACCATTATAAGTAAGAAAAGCAAAAAAAACAGAGTTTTAAGGGTTATCTCTATACTTGGGCTTGATAGGGTCAATGGCCATTGCGACTATGGCTTCTAAATGCATTCAGAACAGTACATATGGGTTTCAAACCATCTTCCCAAAGTCAAATACGACGTTTACTATATATACTAAGCCGCCCAATTCCGTACCAAGTCCTCGCTATTTACTATATATACCTGTATACTATTATTATCTTTCATTCAATGGTCCATTGATGCACTATACTTTCTAGTCATGATTTCATGTTGACTTAACCATTACTACAGAAAATCCACATTTTAAAGAAAAAAAGAAGCCGAAGCAACAGTTGGTTGATACAATTACAGTCTATCAGCTCTTGGCCAAGTGGACAAAATCAGACAATCAATCAATGTACGATGCCCACACATACTTCTTGTGAGCTATGAATCCATGAAAGAAAAACCTGTGGGAAAACTTGGTTTTTCTGACATTACCCAAGAGAATTGATTAGAGCTAGCCTAATATAAAGGACTATAGCCAGCATATGCAGGTCCCATCCCATGTTTTCAAATGTTCTAAAAATTACATTAAGAACAATGAAAGAACTTTTCTATCGTTTAAGTTCCTCAACCTGTCTATTTTCCCAACTATAAAATCAAGTAGAATAACTGTTTAGTGAGAGTATATAGTATGCAATGATTTCAGAATAGAGATAGCGAGCAAAGTAGCATAGAAATATCTTCCTCAAACATCTCATTCGCTAATGGCAGAAACACGAATCACTGGCACTTACAAACCACAGTCCGCGTTTTAAGATGGAAAACTTAACAGCTTTAAATATCAGTAACTTAATAGTCCAAGCCATTATTAGCTAACGATACCGCTAATAGCTTTTAGTCTGGAAAGGTGATAATTCACTTGGAAGATGGATGAAGCTATCAAATGCATTTCCAATAAGCCCTGACAAATTGTATGGAATACTACCCTAAGTTAATACAACGTTTTAAACAAACAGGAACGCAAAAATCAGCTTTATCAATGATTTCTTCTTTTGAAATTTTATTTCATCTCAATTATGTTGATGATACAAATAATTTACAAGCACTTAAGTCCTACATATGGAACTCGTACTTTACTAATATAGTATGTAAGAAACATTTACTTGCACAAAACAATTCTTCGTTAACTTAACACTAATAACTATTAGTAGAGAAAAATCCCAAATTATTAAAATTAAAAATTGGTATAGTACGCAATGACGTTCAAATACGTCATTTGAAGTACCATTTTGTAAAAATGAGTAAGAAAAGTAAAAAGTTATAATGGTGCATACGTTAACTTTACATTAGGTTAACCGTATTATTTTACTGTGAGCATCGATAAATATTTGACGGAAAAAATGATGAAGGCAAATTATGCCATTATATCAATGACTCAACTAATTATGATTCAAATGCTTACTTTCTTAGAAGTAATCGCATATAACCTTTTTTATATATACTGCTACAAGAGAAAGAAAACATTTAGAATCAAAATTACTGCCATTTATCAAATATTGCACTTAAGGTAAAGTAGATTAGGCCTCCGTATACTGCTCAATGCGTAAACTATTATTTTGATAATACAAGTAGAAGGTTTTGATATAACAAGGAGTACAAGACAAAAGCAGAATTAGCCATATATTATAAATGGGTAAAACAATTTAATTTTATGCTGATCTATGATTAATAAATTTGGAATATGGTATACCAGTGCTAAGACGATCTGAACTACCGGTTAAAACTATAAAAGCATTATAGCAAGTGGTAAAAAAGGATTTAGTTCAAATTTTAGTCCGTTATTTAAATTTCAGGTTAAATGGGCTTAGAAATGTAAACGATAATGTTTATTACTCGTAGAACAATGCAATTTAAAAGTGCATTCAAATCTGTACTACCGGTTAAAACTATAAAAGCATTATAGCAAGTGGTAAAAAAGGATTTAAGATTGCTATCCTAAAATTTGTAGAACTCACTAAAATGAAACTCACTATTGTGGTCTTATAAAATAACGTTAACATCAAAGGGCATATGAGTAATAGAAGATGCTGAGATTGAGAAAGCACTGTGCATTTGGAAGTGCGAGAGAGGAACACTGGATGAAATTAGGTTTAGTTTTAAGTAATTTTGATTCTTTTGATCTTTGAGAACCTTTATCATTTTTTGCTTCTACACATAGTAAATGATGCATCCGATTTTGTAACATTAATAGCTCACATTTTTATTGAAAAAGAGGTAACGAGTCAACTGTATGTTAATAGCATGACCGTAGGACAAAACCTTAAAGATTCAAGTACGTTGAAGATTTAAAAGTGTTATTTTCATTAAAATTAACTTTGAACGTTTAGCACTTTAAACACCTGGCGTTAATTTCAATTCCCAAGACCAAAACTGTTTATTAAATTGTCTCAGTGTTCTACAGTCAGCATTGAAATTTTACTCTTGTAAAACGTCCCTTTAGGGCCGGTTGCACCAACAAAGGTTAAATGAAAGGTTAGCTAACCTAGGGTTATATAAAACCACGAGTTAAC
>JAQGBW010001899.1:0-22599 GCA_034698625.1 Julus scanicus | reverse complement strand
ATAAAAAAACTAAGTCCAAGCCCTGACTCGAACTCGGGTCAACGCTTACTAAAAGTGAACCACCAGACTATCATCATCTTTTAAAAGCATAAAACGTGTTTTGTGGAGCGTCCACACTGTAAAGTTTCGAAAACTTTGCTTTTGGTGCGGTGAAGACGCACCTTTTGAACCAAATACTTGTTTATGGTACTTCTAGTTTGTAAGTAAAAAAGGATTATCCATCACTGTCCAATCAATGTTTAATGGTTTCTCCGATATAGTGATCGTAATAGGGATAAAGCTTTTATGAGATGCGAAGAAGAGTTTGGATTAGAATGATAAAAATTGCCTAAAACAAACATGGTCTTACAAATGAAATTATTCGAACAAAAGTCATTACCTTTGTTATTTTTTCTCCACACGGAATCAATCTTTGTAAAGTATTAAATAATGAATGTTTCCAATTTTCTTTTGAGCTAGTATGTCCATATTGGAAATACACGAGAATGCATGACTTTTCCAACCTAATGACAAAATAAGTGACAATTTTACTATTGTGGGATTTTACGGGGGATTTTCCATAAGAAATTAACTTTATTCTAACTTTCGTGCAATTGCATTCGTTCAAGTTGACTTTTTTAGACAATTGTGCAGCTGGTTAAGTAACTGTGGGTACACATTCATGTGCAAATCAAGCTATTTTCATTTCAAATCTCGTCCAAGTTTTAAAGCTCCTTAACCTTTAATTTCAATGCAAGAAATATAAACAAGTAGCAAAAAAAAAGACCCACCATCTGTTTTTTGACCCGACCATCAAGAAAGTTGACAAATACCGCTTTCAGAAGAAAATCGGTTTATAAAAAAAATGTTTTGTATTACCTTTGTATCGAATCATATATTAACGTGACCTATAAAAGCAGTACTAAATTTTCCACTCCACTGACCAACACTTACGAACTGACGTCACGAGTTTTTATGACAAAACCCTAAAGTCAAGAGATAAACAACCATTATGGCAATTGAACATTTTACCAATGCGCATATACTTTCTTTTATTCATTGTACATTAAACATATTAATTATCTCAGTGCTATCATACAACTTTTATGGGCATGTTGTACCAGCATTATATTAAATGTTAACAGATTGTGTTATGTACCTTTGTTGTTTCCGTCATTAGGAGAATGACGACGACTTTTCAAACAAGATTTCATAACAACGAAAGTAACATTTGCAATAACCTATACATGTACTAACATGTGAAGTTATCAGACATAGAGAAAAATTATTTATCAGTCTTCAATACATTGAAAACATTTTTTTAAATGTCAAACAGCCATATTTCGGTGTTTTTTTTTTTTTTTTTTTTTTTTTTTTTTTTTTGCATTGCATTGCATTTCAAAGATGGCATTGCAAAGATGACTCCAGAAGAGGCCATATGAAAAGACTGCCCTAAAGAAATGAGAAAATGATCCATTCATAAGGGCTTAATTAGTGTAGATTCGTATTACGACTATTTAACAGCGGAATTGGGTTATCATAGTGTGCATGTTTATGCTATAAGTACAATTAAAACCATTCGCGCATTAAATTCATGCAATTAGGCTTAGTTCCAAGTCTTTCTTGAAAAATAATTAAGATCAGAAATCAGTTAAACGCGAGCTTTGTTTTTGATTTTATGCCTCGTCCAATTATTTCTTTTTCGATATAAAGCTAAGACGTGTGCTTCATTCTTAACGAGAAGTTACACCAAAACCCCCAAAAAAATGAGTCACGAAGAAGAAAAGTGCTTTTGTAGATGAAAAAAAAAAGAGCATCGAATACCAAATTCGGAGTCAATGAAAATACGTCCAGAATGACTTGGCAACTTATCAAAACAGAAAGAAAAACCTCGGAAAGACGAAAAATCCCCATGCAACATTGTACGGAAACATCTTTTCTTAACTCAAACCGACTCGAGTTTGTGCTAGCGAAGCAATAGAAATAAACATCAGTTTCTTAGACTTTTCCTGAACTTTTTTTTGGCACGTATTAAGGTGGCCATGAAGCTAATTCCTCCAGCGATATAGTAGAGAAACTTCTATAACTTGTTTGCAAAAATTAGGTAAATATAATTTCCGACTACCGCTGTTGTTTTAAAACAATTCCAAGCCGGATTTTGAAATATGTAATTAGGAAATAATAATAAAAAAAGATTATTCCTGTTTAGCATCCCTTTGGTGGAAATGAACCTTTAACATGGCCATTTTTCAACAAAAATGACTTTTTCCCATCAATGTGAAATGCATTGATTGCATGTAGCAATATATATAATTCTGGAGTAAAAGGGGTGCGACCATGTTGGAAATGCCATAATAAAGGCTCATACACCACTAGGTGGTGCTAAATTAGGTGCTGATATAAGGCTAATTATTTCTCCATTTTAAACATTGGGTATACATTTGAAATGTATCAGTTTGAATGCTATACGAGTAAAATAATTTGGTAAACTGTTTATGTAACTTGTATTTTGAAAGCAATTTATTTTTTTCTAAATTACTCTATCTTTGTAATTAAAACATTTGGATCAAATCTTATCCGAATAATAAGCAGCTTGTGCCATTTTGAACTCGATCTACCAGAACGCTGTATTTCTGTTAGTGTTTTCTTGTGCATCCTCATCCTGTGCTCTCCAGCAGGGTTATTGCCCTTGTTCGCATCTTTGCTGGCGTACTTGTACTTGAAAAGATGTCGGGGGTCGAAAAATAGCACGAAAATAAACCCGATAACGTTTAATGTTACGAATGCATCTTGTAGGCACTTTGCTGCTTGCGCATCTTATGTTTAAGAAATGAGCAATTTTCGCTTTTTTTAAATTTGAAAACGTACATGTCGAAAATGATAAAAGAAGAGGAATAGATGAAAGAAGCAAAGAGATTGCTAAAAACTTGCTAAAATACACTTTTTCACTGTGGATCCGTGGACATTTTATGTTCACAATAGTATGACTTTCTGGATTCTGGATCACACCCAGAGCGAATTACCCAGAAGAGTAGATTATAAAACGAGATTTCACAAACACTGCGAGAAATAGAAAATCTTCAGAATACTGGCGTTGGGAATTTTCTGAAAATCGACAGAAACTGGTTTTGTGCATTTTTATGTTACTATATACTACAACGGATATTGCAAATGCAGTATTAGTAATAAATCTTCGATAACGACTAATGACAATAACATTGAAATTTTGGTCAAAGTGAATCGACCTTGTTACATTTTCGGAAAGTTATTCTCTACAGATTCGACCCTTTAGAAAAAAAAATAAACATGGGAAAAAATACTAGTTTAGCAACAAACTCAACATACGCAATTTTTAGATTTCACCAAATGCCTGCTGTTTGCTTACGCCATCTGTTGATAAATGTGTCATTGGCTCAGGATATTTGAAGGTGCAGAGCAACGAGTTTCAAAAATAAAAAATTAATTTCGAGTCCATTATAGGATTTAGCAATTTTCGCCGTCCACTGCATGGGCGAAAAGGGCGAGACTGAAAAACCCATCAGCATTTTAAGTGTCAAGTAAACAGGATCTAGACCAAATATTTTTAGGTTATTAAACCTTCCTTCTGCCAACCTTTTCTCATCCACGCTTCTCCCAATTTCAGGTGGGTCGGCGAATTCCGAACGTGAAATCCAACGCAGGTTATGTGAGGAAATGTCAACGAGCACCAGAGTTAGCCGGCATCAGCACCATTGGTCATGTCGGGTAGCTTTCGCCAGAACCCCACCCATGTTCCAGCTACCCAAACACAGGTATTTCATTCGTTTCGTTAACGAGGACATGCAATTTTCAGGTGGATGGGTGGAGAAACATATTGGATTGGAGTCTAAAATCCCTGATGGGACCAGATCCGTCAATGTCACGCATACTTGGCAATGGTCTGCGAGATTATAAAATTGTTTTTAGGCGTTAACTCTTGGGATGCAGTATTTGTCCTCGACAAGATAATTTTACCGTAGTGTTATTTTCAACGGCTTTTTTTTTTAGCCATGCTTAAAAGTTTTTGAATTATTCTTGTTAATGAACAATTCAGAGACATCAACTCAATTAGAATACAAGTTAAAAATGAGGCATTATATTCGAATATTTGTGTTTTTTTTAAAGGTTAATTTCTTGTAATTAATATACATTTTTCAAAGTAGGGGTTCTGCTGGCAATGCCCTTCTCTCACAACCTGCATTGCTGAGAGTGCGTGTCCTACCGATCCCATTCTACATGAGCACAGAAACCCTGAAGTAGCCATGTAATCCTAAATGCATCTTCGGCAATGACCTTGATAATGGAAATCCATCATCTGATCGTTCACCAGGTTGCCAAGTTCAGTTTTTACATCACCACAGCAACGACGTTCCTTCCTATGTTGCACCATCGACAAGTTTTTTTTTCCCATCTTGCCGGTGAACTCGGGTGGAAATAAATTTCTCAAGCTTTCCACTCTTAGCCCGTTTTGCCTCTCTTAAAAGAATCGCCGATCAATATAATGATGATGTCAATTCAAAATGGCTCACCCACACACATATCTCCTTTTATAAATACATAATGCGGGCTTGTGATCTGTCTTAGATCGAGGTTAAACTATCTGCAGCAATCTGTAAATGCATTATGCAGCAAACAAGTGAGTTCTCCCATTTGAAACGGGTTGCTAGGGATTATGGATTTCATTTAAAGACCAGTAGATCATTTGAGATCACGGTGCTAATACGAGTGCGGATGCTTTGAAAATTAAAAAAAAACCTGCACACAAATTGGACAATTTAAATGATAATACGATTTTAATGTACGATCATCTGATCGCAAAACGTTAATTGGCTCACTTCCTTAGAGTCTGTACTAACCAGATTTTAATATATTGCAGGGTGATGCAGTGATGAACAGTCAATCAAAATCCATGACCACGATTTCAAATCCTGTATCTACCACAAATTCTTTTACCAAGATGCCTGTGACCACTAGCCTCAGTCAAGTGCTTCGATTAGGACCGGTAAGATTTAGCCGACTCCAACCATAGTAGTAAACACCCATTGAACTGATAAATGCCCTGTTCTGTTGTGTTTTTTTGTGACAAAATCGATTAATTGATAAACATTTAAATAAAGCATCTCAAAAGAGATTTCGCAAGCTACATTTCTCAAGTATAATCAAGCAAAACTCCTCTGCAAATAATGATTTATCGATTTTCTCCTCTTAAATAATATGTTGAAATTGGCAGAAATAGTTTGCTCAGATGAATTCCCAAAACAATATTTTGAGCTAATATCACTAATGTTTATCCAAACTATCCTTTCACAATGTTTATACAAATTCAGCATACCAAAGAGAACCTTTTCCTAGAAACGCCATTTTAATAATAAATATTGTTTTTGCTTTTGTTTTATTTAAAGCAATTGCAAGACTTTCAGAATCTGCAATCCTTGCCTTTCAACGTGGCTTATAATAATGTGACTCATGGACCTTACTTGTTCCCGGACAATGGTTTTACTCCATCCCGAAGCATTTACGTCAAAGAAGAAAAAATGGACATGGAGAACAACACCGGACCTGTGCCGCTTCAGCAGCCGATGCGGCCCTCCAGCAGCGGCTCTATTTCAGTTTCCAGTCCACGCCCTTCTCCCTACAGCCCGATGAGTAACGAGAGGGAAAAGGGCGAAAAAACCCCGGAATCCGTGCTGAGGACAGTATCCCGAAACGAGGCTTACAGCACTCGAAACGACATGAATCCTAGTGACAAATCTGTGAAAAATGCATTGGGCCCCCTCATGTTGATCACCGTACCTCCTTATCAGGACGGAACAGGGAGTCGCCACGCTAGTCCACAGATTTCCACAGTGCCACTAAACAACCACCACCATCACCATCATCACCATCCGATCCTTAGGTATCCACCCAACGGAGATGCCCTACTCAGTGCCAGTGCCATAAACTACGCCGACAACGAAATCCTCCCCGAGGGAGGTTTCGACGTGAATGTCGGAAGCTCGTTGGGATCACTGGATGATGGACTGCTGTCGGGAAATCTTAGTGTGCAGGGTACGGGCAGCGGAGGAACCTCGACTTTTGACCTGTTTGATGGTGAAGCTGGACAAGATTCATACATGGGAGATGGAAACCAGGAATTGCAGCTGTCGCCTCATGCCTTCCCTTCAAACGCAGACTCCTTTCATCTGAATGACAACAGCAACTTGAGTGCCGTGCAGGATCATACACCTGATGGAAGCAGCACATGTAAGTATTGAGATTTTTCGAGGAAAGTGTGGAATGAAAGAGCTCGATGGATATATATATTTTTTCAAATTCAAAGCTATATTTATTAAAGCGTTCAAAATTTGTCTAGATCTTGATGTCGATTGCTTCAATACCAATAATCTATTTTTATTTTTGAACAGTAAGTAACGAAACCACTGCATCAAAATGTCCAAGTAGCAACAAGTTAAACGTGGTTTCAGGAACCGACAAAGTAAAGTTGAAGTCACGGCCTAGCAAAGCATCATCGCCCAACCGCACTGGAACTCAAACTTGTCCGGTTTGTTCAAAGGTGTTCAGCAATTCAAGTGCCCTGGCGAAACACAAACTAACTCACAGCGATGAGAGGAAATATGTTTGTCAGCTCTGTACAAAAGCCTTCAAGAGACAAGATCACTTGTAAGTAATCTGATGTTAAAATTTTTTCTTCTTCTTGCAACATAATTGCTTTTATAGTAAAGATGTTAAAAAAAAGTTACTATCCAAATTCGAATGATTGCTCCTAATACAATATTGGATTTTCTAGGAATGGCCATCTCTTGACTCACATGAACAAGAAACCGTACGAGTGCAAAGTGGAAGGCTGCGGCAAAAGTTACTGCGACGCCCGATCCCTGCGGCGGCATACGGAAAACCACCATTCAAGCGTATCCCAATCTGCTGCAGTTGCAGCTGCAGCGGCTACCGTCAATGCCATAGCAGTCAGGGTGGGGGTGGGGGCGCCCCTTACCCTGACTGGGGCACTGCCCTTCAGCACAGACGGAAAAATAGAAACCAACGGTACCAGCTTCCTGGCAAATGCACTTCAGAGCGATCGCATCCGATATGCTCCGCCTCCGGTGGTCACACGGCCGTCGGGGGCTCCTCCCCCACCCATGCCTTACAGTACGTCGAGCCCCACTTCCGTCACAACTTCTACGGACAGCAAGATGAATTCGTCGGCTACAACTCAACTGCAGCTGCTCGCTTTTCAACAGCAGGAGCAGCAGCAGGTTGGAGAGGAACCTGGATCTACTCTGTCATGGCAGCAGCAACCAAATTCCAGCATCTTGTTTATCAACAGCAGCAGTCTTGCACAACAAGCCTTTGATGGAGGCTCTGGCGGACAGCAGCAACAACAGTCCTCTTCTCCATCCTCCTCTGATCGACCATCATCTCATACACCCGATATGACGGACGAATATCTAGGGCAGAATCACGTGGGTGCAGTACCCACTGCGGCACAGATCCAAAACGCCCTCGCTCCTTCTGTGCTGGCACAACATTTGAAGCTCAATTTGGCGCCGCAAGCTCACTTTAGTCAGGTAATTTTCTATTAAAATTACTGTTCACGAAAAGTCCAGTAGTCAGTCAATAGGTTTACAAATTTAAACTATGATTCATGTGGATGGAATTACTAATTTTATTCTAGGAGAATGCTGCTAGTCTTGTTGATCGACAGATCAAATTGAGCGACATCTTGCCACAAAGCAGTTTGTTGCAGAGTTTAGTTGCTCCAACTCAGCCGTTGGCTCTTGACATTAATCAAGCCCTCCAATTGAGGAATCAATGGACGCAGCCCATCAATTATCCAGCAGCAACCAATAGCACAAACAATGCAGCGTTTGCGTACGTACTTCATATTCTCGCTGGAAAAAACTAAACCAAAAGGTTGGACCTCCACTTGTATTAACCAAATTCATTTTTCAGTTCCGAAACAAAGCCAGTAGAATGCAATATGTGCCAACGGAAGTTCAAAAACATCCCTGCACTGAATGGTCACATGCGACTGCACGGTGGTTATCTCAAGAAAGAGTCTGACGGCAGTAAAAAGCCGGAGAAGAAGCCAGATCAACGTCCACATCACCCTCCATTACAGACCGCAAGCGTGAACGTTCGGGCGCTCATTGAAGAAAAGATAATCCAGAGGAGGATTGTGAATCCTCCTTTGAATGTACCCATCCCGCAGCCTCCGCTTCCCTCCTTGATACTTCCTCCGCGTCCTCTGCTAACTTCCACCTCAACCTCTTATGCTTCCACCATCCAATCCCCAGCCAGTTTGGAGTTACAAAATCCGTGCCAAGACGAGCTCATGACTTTCACCGATCATCCCTGCCTCAGCGAACAAACTCATCCGTCCCCCATCCCTCAACACTCTCAGCTTCAGGACCAGCTTTCGGACCAAATGCCGCCACCCCAAACTCCGCCTTTGCAGCATCAGTCGCATGATTCTCATCATCTTCACCATCATCACCACCACCATCATCATCACCATCACCAACAGCTGCAACAGCAACAACACGAAATGGACTCCAATCCATACCCCAGCGCTGAGGACGAGGCACAATCGGATATGCAGCGTCAAATCGAGATCATCAAACAGGGTTTAATGTCCCATCAGCCAATCTTGGAGAAGTTCCGCCGGCATTCAGATTCTGATCACTTTTTGGCGCCCAGACGGTCGTGCTTGGATACAATTCCCTCTTCCTCGCTAGTCGAGTATCTTCGCCACAAAGTCGTGGGCAAGCGGATGCAGAGGACAGGTTCGGATCCAGGGGAATTTGTGGTGGGAAACTTTGCGGGGATGTTCGATGAAATGGACGACGAATGCCCGTCAGGTGCAGACATTATGGATCCTGTCGATGATGAAGGAATCCAAGAAGACGAAGTGCTCCCAGATGAGGAGATAATCCCGGATGACGAAGGACTCCCAGATGATGACGATCTTCCGCCGATGGCGTCGGATGCATTGCCGCCTCCTGAAATCATGGATTTTGAAATTAGCCCCATGGGAGAGCCCCTTCCACCCACTATTTCGATTCCCAATGAGATGGGGAGGAGAGAGTCGAGTATCCTAGCAGCACATTTGTCGGCACCAATTTCAACGACGGTAAACCTCTAAAAATTTAGATTTCAGGGGGGTGGGGTAGCCTGTAGCTGCAATGGTTAAATTTTAAGACTATATTTTGATATAAATGATACACGCAGTTTTATAATGACGTTTTTCTTTGGTTCAAAAATTGCTTTAAATTCCAGTATTGAATTAAGGAGGTACAGGCATTTTTTTAGGAAAAAATATATATCAAGAGCTGCTTTCATAATTTTAACAATTGCAAGTATACTTCTTATTTTACAAGATTAAATTTTCCCAATAAAACAAAATCCTGATCCTCAAAGCACTTGCGATTTCTCATAGTTTTACATCTATTTCATGCTAGTGCACATTTGCAGAAATGCTTGGAAAATTTGTATCAGCTAAGGTTCAAATATGTAAATTGAGCAGTTGCACATTCATAAATAATTTACAAAATCGCAGGCTTTTTGAGGATTATAAGATCAAATTCTGGAAATGGGTGTGGTACAAATTTTGCAATCAATTCACATTCTTTTGTGATACCCACATTCTTAATTGTTTTTGAATTCCATGCATAACTTAAATGACCATTAATAGACCAGTACGTACAATAAGTTTTAGTTGATTACATCTGGTCAGTCAAAATAATTGGCAGCATCAAGCAGCATATTGGCTCATCAAGGAGGCAGTGTAAAGAATTGTATCGATCACAAACCATCTAACATAAATAATCCCCGCTAAAACTCTAGGTGGGAGGAATCACTTTGGACATCCCAACCGAGATGAATTACGAGGAAGCGCCGATGGCATCTACGCTGACCGTTGCTCCCAAAGTGAAGTCTGAAGAGGACGATGACGTTTTCCTGAGTCCATCCAGTATACCAACCAGCCCAATTAGAACCAAAAAGAAGCATCGCCCAGAACCCCTTTATATCCCTCCACAGGCCACAACGGGTGGATTTCAGAGCAGACTGCGCTCACCTCGGCTCTGGGAGCCCGTTTCTGGAGGGAAAATTTGTAGCCCGCCTCCTTACACTCCGCCTCCCATGCTCAGCCCGGTTAGGTGCGGATCCGGTTTGTTCTGGCATGTTATGAGCGGATCTGGTTCCGCCACACCCAAGTCAGCACCCTTAACTCCAGGGCGATTAGGTAAATATCCTGCCAATTTTTTTCAAATGCAGTGCTTTCCCCAATCCGATTCCTCCATCGACTTTTTTTGTCCTTTATTAAGGGCGTCTTCTAGATAGCAGAGGTCAACATTTTTTTCACGCCAATGATAGGGCATATCACAATAGTAAGAATTGTCCCGTTAAATAACTAAACAATTCTCACTAACACCGCTTGTTGCACTTTAATTACAACGAGCACTTATGAGAAAATCAATCATATTCTTTGCTCTGCCATTCACAGGTGTCATACCGGAATACATTCCTCAACTCGAGGAAGAGGAAGATATCGGCGAAGCTCCTGAAACGGACATTCAGCCGTAAGTTCGATTGTCGCTTTTATCCGTTTTTTTTTTTGTTTCTTTTTGTATGTTACACATTTTACAAGTATCTCCACTTTCTCGTTTTTTAAAGACACGTCAACATTGGACCACAGTTTCAGGCTCATTTGCCACACTTACGAAGTAAGTTTAATATTCAGTTTTGTATAATCACGCCAGTCGAACGCCGCTTGACTCTGATAACGTTAACGTTTTCATTTAGCTGACAGTTATGGCTACAATCCGAAATTGGATGATCTCGTCTGGAATCCAAAAACAGAGGAATCGCTAACGGAGCGCGAGAGTGAGTTTTTCCCAGATATCAGTTGTTTACCGATGTATAAACTGATATTTTACATTTAAACATGTTCATAATTAGAACTAAAATTCCAGCTGATCAGACTGTAGTTTTGCTCCCTGTACATTTCCATGTTTTAAATATCCATTTCTAGCCGAAATGTACCTTCAATTTGCCTGTTGTGCTGCTGTACCAGGTGGTGGAAGAAATAAGGAATATGCGCTGCACATACTTCATATGGCGGAAGGAAACATTCAGGTAAAAATTAAAACCGAAGGATGAAAAAGTTTGGTAAATTTAGTTATTTATCGATTATTATACATTCTGAATGCTTAGGATGCGATGCTACGATTAATGGACCCTGCGCCTAAGCTGCAAACAACACACCCCTTGCTCACATACCCATATGCAGGTAAACATTTGTTGGTGCATCAATTTATATTATTCTCGTTAATGTATATTGCATTAAATAAATCGCAAATCTGTATTACAGAAAATGACAAATGGAGCTCGGAAGAAATCGACTTATACCAGCAAGCCTTAATAAATTGCGACAAAGATTTCTTCAGTATAGCACAGGAGGCAAGTTCTATTCATGCACAGGAAATTTGTTTTTTTAACATTTTCCGGAATTTTGAATTGTAACGGGTCATGAAATCGGATGCTTTGAATATTGATTTCTAGGTGAAGAGCAAGACTGTTAAACAATGCGTTCAGTTTTACTATTTGTGGAAGAAAATCTGCCCTGACGAGTACAAGCGATTACGATCAATACGAAGGAAAAAGGAAATTGACGGCGCTTATAACTTAAGATCGAAACTGGATGAGAACGAGGGAGAATCGCCTCGGTCGGGTGATAGAGCGGTTTCGCCGGTGAGTAATTGTTTGCGCTGGTATGCAGATTCTTTTAAAATACATTTAATGGAAAAACTACATACCTTATACAGGCGCAGTCTTCTGACAATCCAGCAGATCGCTTTGTATGCGATTATCCTGACTGTTTTGCTGTAAGCATTATTATCTTCAGTTCTAGTCATCTATTTTACATCACCGCTCTGTTGTGATCATCTTCTCATGGTTCTTTTTTTTTACAGAGTTTTGCATCCCGCCAAGCCCTCAATGGTCATATTCGAATCCACGGAGGCAACAGTACAGGTCCAAGAACAGCTCATTCCAACGGTAATCGGAGCCGAAGTCCGGCCAATTACGACGATTCTGGAGGCCAGCAATACTCCCCTTGCACAAATCCGGCATCCAATGCATCCACGCAATACGGAGATCCAGTCGAGGAATTCCCCTGTAAAATATGCGGAAAGTGAGTAAAATGCAATAATTCCACATGGTTACTTCGATCCACTTGGTAGTCAAAAAGTATCCAAATTTATAGATACACAACATAAGGTTTACAAATATTTTACTTTTCTATTTTCAGAGTGTTTTTTAAAGTTAAAAGCAGGAGTGCTCACATGAAAAGCCATCGGCCAATCGACGCAGACAAGCACAAATAGCATTAGTGGTTGACTGTATATAGGAATGTCATACGTTTGTTTGATCGTGAGCAGTTGTTGGTTTTAAATGAAGACAACATCGTGCAATTTCGACAAGAGAAGAAAGCGGGCGAATGAATAGAAGAAAAAAAACATTGAAGTTTAGATGATGTTGAAAGCGTTCTGGCGATAATTCTTTTGAATTTTGCCGCATTTTATTATCTTTGTCCGATGGTTAATGCCGGTCAACCGGAGATCGTGAAAAATTATTTTAATATCCATTTTATTAAAGACGGCTAGAAAGAACTTTAAAGAAAAAACGAAATTCAAGGTTTTCACAGAGTAAAGCATAATGAAATGGATGATATTAGTAACCACAAATGTGGTGCCGTAAAGAGACTTTTGTAAAGTTTCCACGCAGAATGCATTTTCGTACACTGCTCATTCGTTAAATATACAAGGTTTTTCTATCATAACTGAAAAGAATTTGTCAGTTTTTGTATTTCATGAACATTTATGTGTGTGTTATTCATGCGTGGTGTAACGTGTAGTCATCTGACAAATAGTTTCTGGTCAGTATTTTCAATCGGCTGCCATCAACTTTCTTGTTTTCGTTTTATAAACTTATCAGCAAATCACGGTATTAGTATACTGGCCGAATTTAATTTTTTATATCATTGATGGACTTGTAGAGCGTTTTTCATAAGACTAGGGCTCGGTCATTCAAATTTTAACCATGTAAATTCGATTTCGTGAAATTTTGGTTAATTTATGAGCCACACAATTTCCCAGACAAACTTTTTAAATGCGTTTGAACATACCGTGACATCACAAAGCATTGAAAAGGTGCAGCTAACGAGGTTTACTTGCCATATTAGTCTTGTCTTCCAGAGGCTATTTTAATTAGGCATAAAAGGCCACACTTTGTTTGGGAGGATCTTTTTTAAGACGTTTGTTTTCTAATTGAGGTTTTAAACAAACATGTAAACATGTATAGTAAAAATCTATTGATCTCAATTGTGAAATAATTACTGTGAATCACAAGGAATGGATCTTGTATTCCATGTCTTGAATCTGTTTATGCGATTTTTCCAAAAAAAAAACAACCAATTGAATTGGCAAATGAAAAAGAACCATAAGAATTAGGATGCATAATATTGGATAGTTGGACTGGGAAAAGAACGAATACGAATGAAATTTAAATATTTGGACCCTTGAAATTCACCAATTTCCTAAAAATGATAAATATTCGAATACCATGTTAGTTTACCTTGGTTATTGTAAATTCCACATGAAGATGTTTCATGATGTTACTGTAGTAATTTCATTACTGGCTATTAATTCCCCATTATAACGGAAACTGGCCATAAATTCAGATTTGTCAGACTAGAAACCAAACTATGATTAATCACAGTAAGCTTATCGTTTGTATATTTACTGGTTGTTGGTGTTTTTATTATTGTATGTAACAAAAAACAAAAGCTATTTTTTTCTTATCTTATTTAAATTTGAAAGTGCCTCATATGTTGTCTACATAATATTAAGTATAAAATCGATTATTTTTAATTATTATGAGAAAAAAAACCATTCATCGATTGAATTTGTCCCATCCGATAAGTGAGTGTCCGTTGTTGTTAGTTGTTGCATCGTTTGCATATTTGTTATAAAGTGTAGATTCGACATCTCTTCACTCCCACAAACAAGCTCAATAACATTAAACTGTTTTATTTTAACGATGATTATATCTATATTTCCTGTTTACCAAAGTTACACTCTCGCCTATCCTATACATGTTACTGTAATCATCCGTTTTGATATTAGCTACGGGGAAATTGCGCAGCGCTATAGGGAGGGAGGCATTTCTATGATAAATGCAAAGGGCATGTGCTCCTAAAATCACTTTTAGGGCTTCTAACCAATAACCCAGTTTGATCGCAAAAGTCAACACATTGCATTATTTTAAATCTGGTAGTATTTGGTGTACGGACACTAGTGTGCTATGACATAAAATTATGCCTAGAATTTGGATGCATGCAACACAGTTGCCACATCGAATTCCTAACTTTTAAGCATTTGTTGAAACTCCCATATCATGAAAATGGCATGCAATAGTCACATTTTCTCGTTTTTGCCTACATTGTTTGCTGCGCACCATACGTAACTGTAGCACTATTGTAGCGATACGCAATTCGTTTCTCCCGTTTTGTTTTTTGCTACTCGATTCATTGGTTGTACTTGACTTGTTATTCAAATATATTATGAAAAAAAAAATTGTAAATAAGGTTTTACTTTCAAATCCCGTTCGTTCATATATTTTTCTTGTACAAACCAAATATTCTATATATGAACATACGTACGTATTACAAGTCGCGGGCGTCGAATTTGAATTTATGATGGTGAAAATAGTGTACAGCTGTGTGATTATTCTGTAAAAGTTTTTCTTTTCGTTTTTGATTATTAAAAGAAAATTCCATAAATATTTCTAACGCTTTTGATTTCGGAAAAGCTATTGATGCCTATTTTTTTAAACTTGACATCACGTGGTTTGAAACTATCATACGATCATTAACATCCCACAAGACCAAAGCTCGTGACAACGTTTCTATACTGATTATGGTAATTAAAAACCACGTGATGTCGTCTGTGACAACTGCTTTAAATTCTAAAGGTTTGCAGCATGTTAGGTCCAACAATCCACTAACAAGCGGTGCAGATTAACTTGACAATGCTCATGGACCATGCAAAAAGAATGTCCGGGATAGTGCTGGTATATGGGCACCATGTGGACAGAAGGGGGGACGGGACGTCCACTAATGATGGTATTTTTCAGTTATTGGTTTTTCTGTTCAATTGAGTTTTAAAGGTTTACTAAAAGCTAGGGGAAAGCGATCAACAGAAAAAATGAGTCCTTAGCCTAAATGCACTTAATTTTTAAAACTTTGGGGAAAGTCGGGGAAAATGTCGAGGAATTGGCAGCGAGACGGGTGCTTGGTAATTTATAGGATGTTCCAACGCATTTTCTGGACAACCTATTTTTCACAAAAATTAAAGACGTATGATTTGGGGGAAGGGTTGGACTAAAATTGACTATGAGGGGGAGGCGGGGGAATTTCGGGGATGTCCTTTTTGAATGGCCCCTAACGACCCTATAGAGTTTGTCAATTAGAGAAGTTGCTCATCTGGCGATGAGTGCGTGGTACAAAAAAAAATGTATTCATTCAATACCGTAATTTTCAATCAGTATGTTCAATAGCAGATTGTTCAGCTGGTGCATTCCCTGCATCTTTATCTTTGTTTGGTACCTTCGCATAGAACACGGTCTCCTCATCGTTGTCCCTGATCACAGGAACACCTGCAACAGATCACGTTCCCGTTTTTTTGCTTCAGTTTTTGCTCATGAAATGAACATTAAAAAACGAAAATCGATAAAAACAAGAATCACGAGCGTTTGCTAAGACATTATTTAGTTTAATAAGCATACATTTGCTTATTATCATACAGCTCCTTAATTTCCTTATTGCGCCTTGGCTTTATACTACCTAGCTCATTAAACATTAAAATTTAAGGGCGATTTAATGATGACGAATGGTATATATATATAATGAGTAGCAAACACTCATCAACAAATTGTACATTAATGGTTTTCAAGAGCACATCTTAATCAGAACTTACCATCGAGTTTTTTTAGATTTGGAAGTCTTCTAGAAACCTCTGTTCGCCAAGTTCCGTCAACCGAATGTTTTTCTTCTAAAGGATTTCCTAATAAAAAAAAGTCAAGAAGGTCATCATTAAAAACCATAGTGCAGGTCAAAGTACCTGCAATTATAAAATTCAGAAAATAACTTCAGTTAATTATGCAATCTTATCTAAGAAATTATCCCAATGTAGAAATACTTTTTCAATGAACATTGAACTATTTAAATTTTGAAAGTGAAATAAATAGGGCTTAGTTTTTTATTTTTCAAATCCATAAAAAATTACCAATGTACAGCATCCCCTGGTGCCGTATGAGCCTAACAATACACAATAAATCAGCGTGCTCAGAATGGCCCCATCTGTAGTCAAAATATTGGTCGGAATAATGCATATTTAAAGTACTATGCTCTTTGTAACGGGAGCAGTTTTAAAATGCAAATAAATGTGATTTGGAAAAAAAAAACAATTTCACTCACCAACGAATAACAAATCCTCCAAACTGGTTAATTCGTTCTAGACGATAATAACCATAAAAAACGACTGTCATCATAGGATAATAGGGGTGTTATTTACATTCAAATGCCCTTTGGTCACTTTCCCAGAGTCGTTCCATTTTTTGGTAAAGTGAATTAATTGTCCCCATAGGGCGATAATAATGCGATTATTGTTCAGGTTTTGTTTCCTACTTACCAGTTTTTGAAATTCCATCCAATCCTTGATGGAGTTATTAGAGACGTAAAATACCTACAAAAAATCTCATCATTATAACTTTAATTAATAAAATAAAAAAACATCAGATTTTTTACACAACGTATCTGTGCAACTGCAAAAATGGCGTTCAAGTTCGAGTTTTACTAAATACTTGAGGAAATTGTTTGCATTCTGGATATTACAAATTGGACATTAGTGGCAATTTTTCTAACAGAATTTGCTCGATTTCAGATTTTTTCACTATGAACACTTACTCAGATGACATTTTTTATAATAAACTATGTATATTTCTCTAATTAAGATATGCATGCCTGTACTTTGTTCATTCAAGATATATCTGACCGGATTTTCAAAGTAGGCCCGCAAACTTCTCGTAAAATTACCTTGAGTTTTTTCAGCGTCGTTAGTCCCGTTAATCTTTCGATTAGATTGTAAGAAATCCAAAGTTCCTCCAGGGTATCTGCGACAGCCTCCTACGAGGAACAAGCCGAATTAGCATAAAATGCAAATTACGTCCCCCATAATTCCTAATGTCCCCCTTCGCATCTTGATGAAAAACATGTAGTGTGGATAATTCGATCCTCTAAATGCCTGTTTTTTTTGCTTTAAAGTTTGATTGGGCCAATTAACCAGTTTGACCGCTTGTCCAACGATCAGTTCAAACGTCCAATTTTCGTTAATTTCAGCGTTACCCAAACTGACCAGCCGGCGATTCCACCTGAATATATTGTAAATAATACATGTTGACATTCCGGAAGCGTCTTAACCTAGTTTGAATCAACCTTTTTTGCACAATAGAACATTTTTCACAATGCGAACATGTAATAAAACTAACATAAATTAAAAATAGACTATTAGTGGAAATATACGTCCCCTAACGTCAGATAATTCGGCACGATTTGAATGCTAGAATTAACGCCTTTTAATCATATTTTTTATACGTCGTGATTTTTTGTTTGTTTTGGGAATGAACCAATTCTAAGCTTAACCATGCAAGTATTGTAATAAAAATGAAGTTCACGCTGGGTTTCCAATTGCAATAACTCAAGAAGATCGTTGTATCTGCGTTCGGTACCTATATTCCAGTATTTTTTATTTTTATTAAAAATAGTGCAGGGTTCTTGGATATCGATAAAATTCATGGTGACCCGCTGATTTACACGAACCAATTTGTTTTACGATCTTGGCAAACATAAACGCAAGAAAAAAATGTTATGTGCCATCTTGCACGATAGCATTTTCCGAATAAACGGGACAGTTGTTTATTTGAGAAAAATCGGTACAAAAAACTAACATGAAATCATGTTAGCACGATCATAGCACGAGGCTGAATTCATTGAAATCATTCTATATATGAAAACATCAAAACGGGGAACTTTCTTTTAGAGATCAGGAATTTTTTGTTAATCAGAAAAATCTTTGTGGAATTGGTAGCGAGGTGGGTGCTTTGAAAATAATAGGATGGGATTTTGTATGTTCCAACACATTTTCTGGACACCCTACTTTTGACAAAAATTAAGGACGTCTATAAGGAGAAGAGGGAATCTGGTCTAAAGTAGACACCTTGTGGACAGGGAGTGGGGGTCAATTTTTGAAGGAATTTCGTGGACGTCCTTTTTGAATGACCCCACCCAGAAAAAAACCCCAACAACAACGGCATTTGAATTATATCAGTTGCTGCTTATTGAAATGTATTAGTTTGTGTTTTATGTCTATACATGCACATATCCTGTCGATTTATCAATGTTGTTTAAAATAATAACATAACCAGACTGAACATAACTAAAAAAAGTAAAAATAAAAACAGTATAAAAATGTTTGTGAAGCGGAAGGCATTATTTGAATTTATTCCGATATGTTTTAAAGATAAAATTTGTTGTTGAATACCAGTGTAGTACAACAATTTTAAAAAGCACGATATATAAACTTTGTAAATTATTATACATGATATACTATAACACGTTATATGGTAAAACAACTGAAATGACTAATAATTTACTTATTTCAATGTGTATTTGGAATAAAACAAGCTTACAGCTAATTTATGCATTAATCACCACAAATGTTTCAAAAATGGTTAGTTGTTGAAAATTTCCCATTTTATTTCTTAAATTAAATTGTGCGCAGCCGAAATACTTCCTGGCCAATAATGCAAAGTAAAAGTAGCACAAACACACAAATACAATGAAATCAATTGTATATTTTTTCTATAAAAAATAAATTTCGGTTCAAACGTTAAGCCTACATTTAATTTTTCCCATACAAATATCTTGCTCTTGGCACGCTTAAATTTTTCACAATACTGCGTTTTTTTTGTTGTCGCGTTTCATATGTTATTTTTTTTTCTTTTTTTCAAAAAAATAAAACCCTATTCCCATATGATGTATTTACGACTAATCTAGACCATGACATTGTAAATTCCAGGTGTGGGTTACTTACCAAACCAGTCAGATGTTTAATGTAATTCCTTCCCAACGATAAAATTTTCAGATTTTCTGCAAAACAATTGAATGATAACATTTACTAATTAAAGTTTGGTCGTCATCTTGGTTTATAATGTGACCAATTTGTATTTATATAATATGCCCACTGCAGTAGCCCACAGATGGCGCGGAACTCGAAGCAAAACACGTACACTGATACGACTTACAGCGCCATCTGTGGACATCAGTGCAAAAACAATGGGGAGAAAAAACTGGCCCACCATGACACCACTGTTGTAAACAAAAATGTTTCCTATACTTACTGAATACGTTAAGATTATTTATCTTCTCGATGCAATTCGTGGAAAGCGACAGCTTCCTACACACAACAGCAAACATGGAATTAAACCTTAATTAATTAATTTAATTGGCAAGTCGGCATGCTCATTGAAGTTTTTTAATGATGAGAAAATCCAAATTCAAATTTGAATTTAGGAAAAGTATGACAGGTTTTACAAATGAACTTTCTATTATGGCATGCAATAACTGTAGTCATTATGACAAAGAGCTTGTTTGATTATTGGGGTTATAGATATATATATCGAAGGTTCAGGACCCGTTGTTTAATTCCCACTTTGTTTATTTTGAAAGAACCCAATAATAGCTGGAATACTTACTCCAAATGAGCGATTGCAGTGAACGTTTCCATCTTTTCAATTGGTGGAATTATACCAATAAGTTTCAACTCCTTAGTTTGACTCACTTTTTGACCAGTGCGATGTTCCTAGAGTTTTTATGATAAAAAAGCACTAAATAAAGTTTTACATTGCAAGTGAAATGCTTGCAAAATCGTGCATTTAAGTATATTACCCATTTGGAGATGGCTTCTTTAATTGTGACAGCTTTACTCTGTAAAACAAAAAATGGAATATTATATATTATCAAAACCTGTTAATTTGTTGTTCGTAGTTAGTAATTACAGTCAACTTTAGGAAATTAATATTCTCGTAAACAGATCCATTGACCTATGTTAATATACTGAAAACGTTTCACTTCTTACCATTTCTAGCAATTTTTTGCAAATGACAACCCATTACAAATACCTATACGAAACTTCCAGAATTTCGATAATAAATCCCCCTCAGCCATGAGGATATATACAAAACATGTTGCCATAGCGACAGTAACAGCAGGTTATGTAATGCAACGCCCGTCAATTTAACAATTTCAATATTCGGATATAAATGCAGTGATATGCTAAAACATGCACATTCATTCAGATGATCACAAAAAACGACATTAGACAGATTAATAACGTCTTGTTTACATTTAATCTGATAAAATCATTTCTAATGAGATGTAACAAAGTAAAGCTTACATACTTTAGCATGAATTTCAATTGCAATCATTGAACATTTGTATGCTGTCAACACAACAACTCAGACTAACGGGTTTATTTTATTATCGATATTGCTATTATTATCATTATTATCATCACTACATTCGACTTTTGGTTAAAGTGGAGTAATGGATTTATAAAAAGCTTCAAGGCTGATATATCCGAATAAAATGGCCATAAATGATAAGCACTTTCAAATTCTTCAATGACGCATACTGTAAAATATAAAAGTCGCCACTAATTATGTACGGTAATTGAATTCAATTTATGCCCACGCTATTAATTTTTTTGCATGTGGGTTTATAAAACTAATGACAACTTGCACCGTTTGTTATGTGTCTGAATCATCGACGGGTTTAAAAATGCAAGTACTTGTCAGAACTTTGAATAATATTTTTATAGTACAAATTCAAAAACATAAATATGCAAATAGTTTTTCGAAGTGATGTTTCAGCAATGGTCACATCCAATCTATATTGATTTGAAACAAAACAAAGGTGAAATTAACTGCATTAGGGGCCATTTAAAAAGGACGTCCTTAAGAGGAAGGGTGGGGTGGGGGTTTCCTGGCATGTGGACACCATGTGGATGGAATGAGGTAGGGGGAAAGGAAGTCATTATTTGGATTTTCTTTTTAATTGAGTTTTAAAGTTCAGTGCAAGGGGAAATGGACACCAGAAGAAATGTACGTGCCCCCAGTCAAAAATGGAAAGTCGGTAATTATGCCTAACTTTAAACACCAATTTTATGCTGAAATTTCCTTTCGATATCAGGACATTTTCGTTAATCAGAAAAATCTGGAAAAATTGTCGTGAAATTGGTAGCGAGACGTGTGCTTCGAAATTTATAGGATGGGCCTTTGTATGATCCAACAAATTTTCTGGGCACCCTACTTTTAAAAAAAAAATGAAGGACATCTATGAGGGGGATAGGTGGGCTAAAATGGACACCATGTGGAGAGAGGTGGGGAAAAATCAATTTTGGAAGAAATTTTGGAGACGTCCTTTTTGAATAGCCCCTTAGGCGAATTAAAACTTCAGCATTGATCATCAATCGCTTAGTGACGTTGCCCAAACCTTAACAAACTTCAAAACACTAAACACAATTTTCATTCAAAATTTTCCATATTTTCGATTTTTGCAAATCAAAACCAAAAACATTAAAACTCGCAAACAAAAATATTCATCGAAAGATCCTTGCTTCAAATACTATGTTGTTTTGAAGCAGTGAAATTTCACTATGTCATTTAAGATAAAACGACCATAACGGGGCCAGCTTTCGATCAGCCGCCAAAATTAAAACATTCTTAATGTTATGCATACTCGATAAAGCTGGTTTTTTTTTGCGATTCACAACAGGTTGGAATATTACCATGCACATTATTGTAGAAAAAAATCTATCCCCGTGTTTCCACCCCTGACACGCACTGCCACTGCCTATATACAGAATTAACTTTTTTTAATAAATGTATTTCGGAGCGTTGATCGGGGTAGCGTGACCCCCTCATCAATCTCCTCTCCCACCGTCCATTATTTTGTCCGTAAACGTTATTTATTTCCCTCGATATATAATTTCGTCGTCGATAAATTAATTTAAAGAGAATGAAATGAGAAAAAAACGCAGACAGCCCTATATCATAGATCGGTGGTTCCCCCGGCAACCATTCTAATACATGTACCGTATGTTGTATAGAATCGAATGTGCGTTTAGACAATGACACTACACCTAAAGGCTTTTCATCGATAGTTTGGTGGCGGTACAATCGAAAAGTTGGTAAAATTGTAATCTTTACCATAGCGAAGTATAGAGTAGAGATAATAGATTCTGTGCAAATTTAAATGCTACTTTTCAAGCTATTAATATAAATAGTATTAAGGGGGATCACAACCCTATCACTTTCAATGGGTGATCGAAATTTTGAAACACACTTCCAGCCAAACAAAAAGAGATTAAATAAAAATAAAAATTGTTTAAAATAGCTTGATAAATCAGCAATTGTATCATTTTT
>JAQGBW010001898.1:0-22608 GCA_034698625.1 Julus scanicus | reverse complement strand
ATGGTTTTCGGTTTGTGTTTTTTGTTTTGGTTTTCATCTTCAGACTCATTGATACTCTAGGTGGAGACCCGGCTTAAAGAAAGATTTATCGGCCATTTTTGGAATTCTCGCTTTACATTATGTACTTAATGTAAAGCGAGAATTCCAAAAATGGCCGATAAATCTTCATTACGGCTTCTCTTTATTAGCATATGATAGGTGCGTTCCATTAGTTTTCACGTATACCGTGATTCTTACGAGACGAATTATAAAGAATCTATGAAATTAAACTTAGTTTTTGAACCTGCATGATTATCGTAGGATAAAAGAAATTCTATTAAAAAAATGAAAACATTTTATTCACTGCGTTATTATGACAGAAATAGCCTGTGCTACTGGAATTCACATGCAGTTCAAATGTAATGTCCAGGTACATCCATTTCTATATCATCTGTCGGTTGCATTTCTTTAGTAGACAAGAAAACCGAGAGCGAAAAACAAGAATAAAAGTTAAATTGTAAATACGTTTTCATTAAGTTTTCTTTGATGGTTGATGTATCGTCACTTACATTTATGTATCTCCCATAAAACTGAACACGTTTTCACTTTGTCACCTACAATCATTATTCCCTTATCGTTGATATTCGATGTAGTGTCACTAATATCCAACCGTATTTATCTATTTTCAATAAAACAGATGGAAATTCGTTGTATTATCATGTTAACGCGTGATAAAGTCCATCAACATATGATCGCAGCGCCACCCTTGCGAGCAGATGTCCCCTATACGGTTTTTAGCGAGAGCTGACTGACCATATCTATCTATAGACCATGATATTTATGAATTTTTGTCGAACAGTTTCTCAGACATGGCGATTATAACCCATTGTGTATTACAGTTAGCCATGTTTTCTAATGTGCGTGACAGCCTCGACTTTGGTTCTTCGTGTTGTGGAGATTAAGTTTTGTGGGTGCATGCCCATTTTATATATTATGTATTAAAAAGTGAAAAACGATAGCCACCAGTATACAAAGATAAGGGGGGAAAAAGTGCAATTAGACAAAGAAATAAGTTTTGTGTTTCGATGATGATATGCCTACTCTTGGACTTGGCGATGAGCCACTTTGGCAGCGGCCCACTGCAGATGACTTATTCAAAGAAGCACCAGCCCAGCTTACTCTTCCAACCAGTTGCCAAACCCGCTCTCCAACCCATTAAATGTACTTTTTGCTTGCATCCTGAATGAGGTTTGGAGGATGAGGGCACCTCGCTCTACCTGAGACCTTGTTCTTCGAACGCTCTTCCCTTGATGAAAGTGCCGAGCGAGCATGTAACCGCGCTACTAGGCAGCAAATACCTGGCAAGGAAAGGAAACCAATCCGAAGACGACGCCCACGTTCACGTGGAGGGTCATCGAGACAGACTTTTAGCGGTAGTGAGAGCACTTATCCAATAGTTTCCCAGAACTCTTTCGCGCTGGCATTAGACCTCTGGCTGGTAGCCCAAATTTTTCCTCTGCAGGAACAAGTGGATCTCCCTAAAGTTCGGCCTTTCCGTCTCGTTGCGCTGCCAACACTCTCGCATCAAGTCATAGATTTCCTTAGGGCAGTTGATGGGCTGAGGCAGATACACGCACAAACCATCATTATGGTAAAAATGACCAACGTTTTCAATCACTTTTTCGTCGCTCAGATCCTCGTACGGCTGCTCCCGAGCAAATGTCAGTACTTCCCATAACGTCACGGCAAAAGACCAAACGTCACTCTTCGTGGTGAATTTACCCTGATAATTAAGACAAAACATTTATTATCGGTCTGATTTCTAAAATAAATACAGATTCCAACTAATAAGTAATGCATATGATAGACACCTTCTGTGTTTAGTCGTTATTTAACACTTATTCTTTTTTCTGTCCAGATATTAAGTTAAAAAGAGCCACATAAATCAAAGAAGAAATGCTTTCAATACGATAGCGGTGCATATAATCTTAGAACCCCATAGCTAACATTCATTCAGTGCCAGATTCTCATTAGAATGTGAAATGTTGGTTTCGTTCTTGCTGCTATGCCACTGAAATTAAAATCGCACGTACCAGTAAAATGCTCTCCCAAGCCATCCATCTAATAGGAAGCACCGCCCGCCCTTCAATTTTGTAGTAATCAGCTGCGTACAGACTCCGGCTCATCCCAAAATCGGCGATTTTGATTGTGTATGCTGGACCAACCAGGCAGTTCCTAGTGGCTAGATCACGGTGCACAAAATTCAGGCTTTCCAGATACTTCATGCCCGACGAGATTTGAGTGGCCATGTAAATAAGGCTGCCATAACTGAAACGTGTTATTAAGCCATGAGTATAAAGTCGAAAACCACACATTAAGTAGCAAAAAGTGCTGCTAAGCTCACCTGAGCGTCGTGGCGTTGGTAGGCCTCACAGGTGTGGTCTCTGCTACGTGTACTTGAAGAAACTGGTTGAGGTCACCATTTTCCATGTACTCGACTATCATACAAAGTGGTTCATCACGTGTGCACATGCCGAGAACACGCACAATGTTGGGATCTCTTAACCTGGCCAAGATACGAACTTCTTTGTGAAAGTCAGACCTAGTAAAAATGCAATAAATTTAGCATTAAACACATCAACGTTGCAATTGTATCAAAGATTAAGAATCTTTACAGTGATCAAATTATTTCTAAGAAAGAATTTCAAGGAATTTTGCATTACTTTCAAGAAAAACATCTAATGTTGGGCTTACCTTGCTATATCACTTGCATTTGGCCTCAGCAGTTTTACCGCAACTAACTTTGATGTCCCAAATGTTGGAACATCCACTAATTCCGGAATTCCTTCCGCTTCACAGAGATGTACCTAGAGCAAAATGGTAAAAAACCCGAAAGATCACGTTAGATTTTCATTGCAAAAGGCACGAAGCGCACCCATAAACTAACAACCAAACGACCATCAGAGTTGCTCACCTCTCCAAACTGGCCCTCGCCTAGTTTTTCTAGAAACCTTAGCCGATGACGGGGAAATTCGCAAATAATGCTACCATCGTCATGATTCAGGAGATCTATATTAGGTATGGCATAAGTGGTTGTGCCGCTAACACCCTGGATGTTCTGCACCTGGCAGATTTCAGTGGCAGCATAGTGCCTCTCTGGAGGAGGACGTGGAAAAAAATGGTGTGGAAGCTTGGAAAAATGAGCTCCTGTTGGAGGACTGCCGACGTGAGGAAGCGAATTTGTTGTCTTTGTTAAATCTGGTACAGCATACTCTCGGGATGTGCTAGAGCCTGGAAAGAGCATATGGACAATTGAGTATGATGAGGAATGTGGCCAATTCGACATTAACACAAATTGCATATTGATACATCATCTCTTAACAAAAATGTTGTATTCAAATTATACTGATACTATCTATATCAGTGTTTGTCAACAGTTTTCAACTCAAACACAAAATAGTGTTAATATTTTCTTGACAAACTGAATAAGGAGCCAACATCATGACGTGCGGATACGTTTTTTAAGGTGAAACTTTCTCGTTATCAACGAAATTAAAGCAAAAACGTTTTAAATAAAATAATCTGCTCTAAGAAGAACATTTATAACGTTTCTATTTAAAGTTGGCATTATGGTAAATTTGTAGCCCTCGATCCCATAAGTAATTTTTGACGCACCGTTTAAACAAACACTGATCTATGTGTTATTTTTTAATCAGGCAAATATGAAAACTGCATTTACTGTGCTTAAGTTTTAAATTTTTTACTAAATGGTCTGTCGAGTTGCACAAGTGTTACAATTGTTAAACTGATATCCCCAGTGGCCAATGATGACTTTGTTGATTACGTACCGGTGTAATCCGGACTGAGGGGGACACTGGGCAGTTTCCTCTTTGAGCTGTAGGTGACCGAAGACGTCTTATAGGGATCCTGGTAGGCTTTGAACGGCTCGTGATAGTACGTCTTGTCTGGGTCAGGTTCTTCGAGCGCCACCTGGCCATAGATGTTGCCATTAGCTTGGCGGGAGCAGTTGTTGCGACACGCCAGGTTCATATTCATGCGAAGGTCCTTTGGTTGGTTAAGGTAGAACATTCCTTAAGTCAGTCACTACGTGCTTCGGACTTTTTTAAGGCATGCAGCAAACGGGCCGGGGCGAAAATGAAATAAAGGGGGGGTCAAAAAGCACAGCCGCCCACGCGATGTAACAACGCAGTCGGATTGTATAGGAATTTGAACAAGGACCCATCTTCTAACACAATCGAGCACAAGCAAAAGAAACACGGGAATAACACAACTGTGGCACAATTGCAATATGCCTCTCGTCTAAGCGGCACCAGGAGAAATGCAAGTCTGGGCGGAGGAGGAGAAAGATGGAGAGAATGGCAAAATTGGAAGAATATGGAAGACCAAGGTTATTAAGGATGGTGTGGAATTAGGAAGATTTATAGCAAAAATCTGTAGTTGTAGGATTTTTGAAATACAAATACGAGAAAAATAAAGTTGGAGCCTTGAGTAGCTATTCTCATTCATTTTTATACTGTCTAAAAATAGTGCTGCATACGTGCTACAGGCAATCTTAAGCACCATCTCTAGGCAGAAATTAAAACTATAGAGAAATAAATCGGAATACAATTAATTTCATTGTTATTTTTAAATTCTTCCAGCTATTTTTAATTTTAAACATGAATCTATTTTTCTCATATTTGTTATTTTCAAAGTTAAAGATTGCAAGAGTTGTGTTTAAGCAGGATGGATAGTTATATTGTTATGTCAGGGCTGTCACGCAGGTTTAAGATGGAGCATTTTCAAATTTCAAGCAAAATATTATTGTGACCAATTTCAATTATCTGCTTATCAAATCACAGTTTAAAATTTTGTTGGATGTTTTACCCAATTTTACCAGAGACATATTTTTACCCTAGCTCAATTTGTACTGTACATTGGAAAGACCTTCAAGCTTTCTTTGCACAAAAAATACTTTTCGGCGTCAGTATAAAAGTTGAGAAATGCATTAGAAAAGTTAATAATAAATAGGATAAAGGGCACGAAAACGGTATCGAGTAGGTGAGCCGTACCAAGCTTTGACATATAAGTTGTGAAAGACATGTATATTATCAGTTTATTAAACTAAGATGTGGGACTGGTTTTCTAAATAAATGCATAGTATTTAGGCGCATTTCTTACAAAATTCCATGTCTAAGAAAAACAAAACCGTGACGAGAAAGATCCATGCATAGGTAGAAGTTTCGGTGGGGTGACAATAGTAATGCTGCATAAATGTACATTTAGATTAAAATGAGTTAACCAGTAGAGCAAACGGAGTTGAGGACGCCATGTGATGCCACAGTTTATTGCCCTCTTAATTTATGGATCATAGTGGCTTTACTATCACGTTTCGGGTATCTATCCAAAGATGGCATTGAAAGCAGCATATGTGGGTGACTTTCGGCGCCATCTGTGGACACTTACGTAAACATGATATTAAAACAGGCAGAGGTCACAGTGAAAACTACTGATCACACCACAAGGCAACCATAACAATTCCACCAGGACTGAGAAGTGGAAATTTAGACAGCTGGCACAAGAGTTCTCAAACAACGCTTTTGCCAATAAAATGACCAAAAAAAGTTGGCAAGACCCGTAGTTTGGGCTCGAGCGCATAGTTACTTTTCAGTCCCGATACCCTGTACTGATACAAAACTGATATTTTAAGAGCGATTTCAGTAGATAAATAATAAATAGGGAAAGGACGCAAGACAATGCTAAAGGCGATCAGGACATACAAAATCAGTTGTTAGTTTTAAAGAAATAAATTTGAAGTAAGAGTTAGTTTTATTATGCCGCTATTATGACGAGCCGAATTAAGTACATGAGTAAAATTATACGATAACGAGCAAAAATAAAATACAATAAAAAGTAAGCGTGCAATTAAATCAAACTTGCAAAATGCACCCACATCCAATAGAAAAAAAAAATACATGCGGTAATAAACCAGAAATGCAGAAAGCCTTTGTCATAAAATAAATCAAAACTTGAATCGAAGTAAGTTAATATATTAGTACGAAAACAAATCAAAACGAGATAATTAACGAGCGCATCATCATAAAACATCATCACTGTCAACTAAAACTACTTCGCTTGCTAAAGAGTTGAAGATGGGAGTTTTGACCAAATTCCATTATAGTGTGCCATATGAATGAATAATTTTGAGAAATTAAATTTCGTAAGTGTGGAAAAACTTATTGGGTTCACTGTAATTGTTATAATAGTAATAGGTGCCATATTTTGGATAATCATTGGACAATTTAGTTCTCGAGCGTGGCGAATGTGCTACCTTCAACCTGGACTGGTGCAAAGCCAGGGCGATACCTATGTTTGTCTGGGTTACAAAATTGGGGGGAAACACAACAGAAACTTAAACTAAGAAAATGTGATAAGCATTTACATGACATAATTGAAAGCAGCTGCAGGAAAGTAACATGAACAAGTGTGAGAGTGTGCTTGCTGGTGGCTGGTTGTCAATCAACGGCCAAAGCTTTTTTAAGAGAAAGTAATTTAGATCGACTTGGGACTTTTAATAAATCATGCATGCAGTGTCGCAGGAAAAATTAGGAATGGGAGATGACAGGACAGCATATTGGTGTGAGGTCACATGATAAGGATTCAAAGTTGATCAGAACCAAATAATCACTACAGAATTGCTCAATAAATATTATGTAAACATTTCGAGAAATATTTCTCGTAATGAAACACATCAATCGAAATCCAATGTATTTCTTCAAACTCAAAATTTTGGGAGGTTTTTAAGGTAAATTTGAATTAGCGAATGCATAAATTTATAAGATTTGAGTAAAACGGAAAATGAAAAAGTAATGGGTAACTAGGTTGACGTCAGGGCTGATGTTCTGCTCTAGATTTTTGTTATGACCAGGGCGACCAAGACCAAATTTGCTCCTCCCATTTTAGGTAAATGTATCTTATCCCAATGGTCAAACCATGGTTTAGATGTGATTTAGCTTTAAGGTTGGAATACTATTTCCTGGGTGAAACAAAATGTTTCCATTCCTTTCAAAATTCCCCTAAACAACTTTCTGTTGAATACTTCAAAATTCCTCAGCAAGAATTTTCTGTCTAGTGATGACACAGAAAACTAAATCTGATCAAGCTTTTACTACGCTTTAGCATATCTAGTTTGTGCACCAACCGTACTGTAGATGGGCGAACCACCTCTTTTGGATTGGTCACCCACAGTATTAAGGGCCTCATAAACTAAAGAGGGTGACGGTGCGGTAGAGGGTTGAGGTGATTGGGGGGAGGAAGCAAGACTGCACGAGACGATTCGGAAGAAAGTTTAAAATTTTGTCCATCTTTGGAAAAAGATGCAGGAAGTTCGCAAGATGATTGGGGAAAGAGATACAAGGATAGAGCAGGAGCGCCATTTACCTTCATGTTAATGGTAACGCGTTTCTCCACTGGCTTCAGCACCGTGTGGTTGTTGTTCTGTTTTCTGCGGCGATTGCGAATGATGATCACGAAAATGATCAGAACAAGGAGGAGAATCACTGCAGCAAGAACACCTATGATCAGGCCTATGTACTGGTTGGATAAAGCTTCATCACTGATCGCAGTGCTCACTGTATAAAGGAAACAACAGTCATTCAACTAGAACTGTTTCAAATTCCATTAAAAATTCTCAAAAACTAGTTTGCATACCTCCTTGGTCATCGCTGGAGCCGGGAAAGAGGCCACCCGAAATGTCTGGCGTGGAAGGAATCCACGGGATCGATTCGGTTTCCTCCGTCAAATTTCCAACAGCCGGCACTAGTTTTCCAAGGAGACACAAATGCGATATTTTATATAATACTGTTTGTGCATCGATTATTTATTATTAATATTTTTGGTATAAATTTCAGTAATATCATTTTTAGCAAATTTCTTTTAAAAGAATCGCATTGACGGGAAATTTATTTTCTGATAATTCTTTGAATCATTGGTGGAGATCGATGTCTTACCCGACTCGAAGGACACCTCGCTGATCATGAGCCATCTCGCTGCGAAATTGAGCTGAAACTTGACGAATCGCCCAACTCTTCCTCGTAGTCTAATGGTGACGTTTCTCGCGTTCTCCATGGCAGTGTCTGGCATGTAGGAGAACAGGAGAGGCTCTCCATTATAATACTGGCCTCCGATGCTGAACAGTATGCGGGCACCAGAGAACACTTGAACGTCCTTGGAGAACAGATTATTCGTGTAGAAAACGGCGGCGCTGAAATTGCGAACCTGGTCAAACTCGAAAACGATTTCCACCGGACGCATGTGGCCGGTGTCATTTTTCCAGCCCACCCATTCGTATCCTGGAAACAGAAAGAACGCGTTTATTAAAATTGTTAAAAAGCGTATTTGAAAAGTGCTGCGGATAATTTAACACGTTCTCATTTTTCCAAGTAAAATGATTTCTTTAGAAACATCAACCCGAAGGTAGATTGTGAAGGCATTTTCAAGTAGAGTGTGGTGCCCTCTAAACGCTAATGGCGCCACCATGTTTAAAATGATGGAGAAGTAACGAGTTACTATGGGCTATTTTGAAAACCGTAGACGTGTACGTCTACGTGAAGTAAAAAAAGATGCTGAGAAAATCACATCATTCGAAATCGAGTCGATTTAGAGAACATATAAGAACAAGAGGAAATTTAGAAAACGATGATGGCTTTTGAATCAATATACAGCGAGAACCAGGATGGCAAACAACGAATGTGGGAGATTATCTGAAATGAACATATACATTGAAAACAAAACAAGACTGTTACCTTTGCCAAAACCATTGGCATCTAGACGAAAATTGTCATGTCCCTTCTGCCCGTCGATGAGTTGACCAAGACCACCTTGTAGGAAATTTTCTTGTTCATTTCCATCGTAGATCATGTCGAATAGGTCAATTTCGGCACCACGTCTTTCGCCTTGTGGCATTGAGTAAGACACGAGACCGTCTGAAACAAGAAAGAAAAAATGCGCTTTAGTATTGGATAGTGACAGAACGTTCAATTATGTAATTGATTTGGATATTTCGTTCTCGTTGATTGAATTTGGTAAGGACTTAAGAACTTTCCCAAAACTTGGAAAACTGTTCTCGCACACATTGGCAAGTTTATGCCGTGCACGAAAGAAAAATTCAGGAATATTCGAAGTGGTAATTGCAGTGGCAATCACTGCATTATTTCTTTCCTTGGCCTTTTCAAATGTGTCATGTATGTGGATCTATAAAATGATGGGTAGAGATGATGACATTCGTTTCAGCAACAGTGCTTTAGTCGAAAATGTATTTGGAAGCCCTATTATGCTAGGACGCTCCACAACAGAAGCATTTTCTATCCAGCAAGAGCCATATAACTGCAGCACATTTTCCCACTGCTTACAAGATGAATGAAATCCAAAACTTAATGCCATTTCTTAAGATAAGGGATACACTCGACAAGGCACAAAAAAAAGGCGCAGGGAGACCATTTCTCTCCCTTTTTAAAACGTTTATAAATGTCATTAAGATGGACGTGTGAACGTTGGTGAACGCCATTTTAACAAGATGGCGATAATGAATGGGGTCGAAGTGAATGGCGTCGCTTGTTTGTTCGCCATTCACATCCCACTTTTCAATTTCCTACTAAAATTGGATAACGATTATCTGCGAATTTACATCTTTTAATTTCCTGTTGAAAAAATAAATAAATAATGGAATTCCTACGCACGCGCACAGGCGGCGCTGCAACGAAAGAATGCAGAGATGTAAATAAAAAAACGGTTTTAGCGCCCCCTATTTCTCTTGTACACATTTATATCGGAGAAACGTTACTTTAGAAAATTAAATAACGAACTTGCTTATATAAAACTTTGAACATAGCGGCAAAGCTAGCATTCTTGCGTGACTGCAATTTGTTGTGCATTGCTTTAGTCAATGCTTGAGTTTTTCCCAGAGTGTGAACGATGTGATAAATAAGACTTACGTCCGAAGAAATTAACTTCAGACGACCATAAGTTAGCATAAAAATTCTTTAAAGGGTCATAAGCTACAATAAACTGAATTTCAGATTTTGCAGTTATGCTGTATCACTGAAATTTAAGCTGCAAATGGGGAAAAAACCTTATTTTTCGTGTATAGTGTATTTTTAATAAAGTAAAGTGGTGCAGAAAGTGCTATCAAGATATAAAGTTTAAGCACGTTCGTAAAAGTCAAAAAGCTTTTTTATCACAAAACGTCAAGCCGACTCCCCGGATATTTAACATAATAATGTAAATTTGTTTTATAATTTCAAGACGATACAAAACATAAATACATATTCGATGAGGATTCGCTCGAATAATTTTTTTTTGGTGAGAAGAGAGAAAAAACTTATTATTTTTCCATATTTTGAGATAAAAAAACGCATTTCGGTTTCCATCTCATATGTATAAGTTGTCTGATTACAAAATGAGTTAGATGATCATGAACGGAATAAAATTTGCACTAACAGGAAATTAGATTTTTTTTGCAACATAAAATAAAATTGACACTCCTAAAAAACGAATGAAGTTTTAAGCATGCATTATTCAAATTGATCTCTATCCGTACTTCAATGAATATAAAATGTATTTTTATGATTGATATTTTAACCATGGCATGACCAGGAAAAAAATATATCAGATGTCCAAACTAAAAGAAACTATATGGGTTTTGTGAAAACTCCTGAATTTTGAATCGACTTGATGCGGTCAATTTTCTTTGCACAGAATTTCAGTTTTGAGTTAAACTCGACGAGACTTCATTTTTTCAGCACGGATGCGCAATCCGAGCGAATGGTCGTTTGAATGGAAACGTGAATGCAATCGCGCATCGGTATGAACACGACGTTGAATGTCTTCTTCAAAGTTGGGGAAATGTTGTAAAACTACTACTGCAAACAGCAAACTGCAGAAGCTCGTCGGTATCTATCTGGCAATCCTGCACGAAATACGCACCTACTTACATTTACACCACCGTCTAATCTGTCCGTTGGTGAAATCCGTTTTATTGGGAATTGGGAATCGGTTACGGCGTTCAGGCGTAAGTAAATAAATGCGGATTTCGGGAACGATATGTATACATATGGAAAACAAGTCATTGGGGAAATCAAATTGCACTTTTGCGATGCAATCTAATATATTTCTCTTCCGATCGACAGATTCGACATGATTATGTAGGTGAAATTCAAATCAAATTTGCAAATAATTATTACTACGACTAAAACTTATTTCAAACAATCATAAAGCCGTACGCGTTTAGCATACGCGATCTATAAGTATTCTCGGTTATTTGAAATATTCGTCAGCTTTCTAAAGGATGCGCTATCGGATTATATGCTGCACATAAATTTGTAATTATGGCGAAAAAAGCGAGACATGACAAATCGCACATTCCAAGCATGGCTCAGTGCAAAGTAATATGGGTTTAGCAGATCAAAGAATAATATGCAAAGATTGGAAATGTATAGGAAATTTTGGGATTTTGCAGTTCCTAGTTAAAAAGCTAGTAAGCAAGTAACTGAATAAAATTAATGTAGGTGGATTTTAATTCCGATTACAAATCTTTTGAGGACATGAGGACAATGATCTGTGTGGTCACACGACACTTGTAATGTTGTCCAAATGTAAGTTTTAGAATAGAAAGCTTTACATTCACAAATGTCCTTTTATTTTCGTCGAAAATCCCTATAGGTTACTTACATATTTTATAGGTAAATACATTTCTTGCATTTCCTATAAATACGTTGCCAACATATTGTAGTGTAGAATTCATGATATTTCACGAGTCCAGCGTTACGTATTCTGTAAATTATATCCCCATTTTCATCCAATCCAAAAATATAAAAATGGCGTTTTTAGCGTTAATCATATTATGGTTACTGTCCGCCATGCGTGACCGGCCCTCTTGTAGGTGTCTTGTTTTTCCTCAATTTTCCCCCAAATGCAATGACACAATCATGGTTAACATCTCGAAAGTGTAAGTTAATACGACCAAAAATTGGAAATGCACTCGAAAGAGGAAGAAATGAAAAAGAAAAAAAAAGAAAAATAAATGGCATTCTCGAAACGCTAAGTGGCTTAGATTTAAGTGCGGAAACCCAATAGGAAAGCAAAAGCGAGTAATTTTATATCAACATTTTTGTTTTGTTCCGCCTTGGGGTGTGCAGGTGAGCTCGGATTGCCAAAGCACTCGTAATCATATCGAAACAATTGATAAAAACGAGGACAAAACAGCTTTCAAGACGTTTGTTGGTGTGGCAATCGTTCAGAGCATGCGTGCTATAAGTGATTGCCCACTTTCAGGGGACAATATGAAAACCGTTTTAGCACAAATACATATAAGAAAAGTTCACACCAAACCTTGCCTATTATGATAGTGGGCCAGAAAAAGAACCCACTATGAAACTAATGTGAAAAAACTATAAAGCGAAATATTTGTACAATCTGCAATACTTGATGTGACCGGGCTTCAATCACCGTTCCTCGATCACATTCAATCATACCGTACATTCAAGTGCAATTTTACAAAGCGTCCCATTGGATAAAGAACATACAAAATCGGTTTCGAATATTTTGATAAAAGGCTGCAAACGTCATGTTCGCTTATGTTTCCGTCCAACTTTTTCCGTGATCAAGTTCACCAGAAATGAAGTCGCTCGGGGCCACCGAAAACCACGATTAAGGAAATCGGGGGAAACGACAAGACGACTTCATTAACACGACGAAAAATGAAAATGGCGGATGTGAATGGGGAGACGAGAATAATTAAGGAAAAGAGGAGAGAGATGATTTGAGGGGGGGGAGGGAGAGGAGGTTTACAAACCCTTCGGTGCCATCCGATAAGGAAAACGTTGTTGGCTTAATTGAGAAGCGCTGTTTCATTTGCCGGCGCATTTAATAAAGCGTGAGAAAAACTGAAATTGAACGATCGGCTAATTAAACGTTGACTGAAACGCAGTTGACCCTCCTCGAATCGAACATCAAGGCGAAATGTTTTCATTAAACATGAGATTTTCCCAATTTCAAACACGAAAATGTTCGATAGAATGGGGGAAAGTAAAAAACCCGTCATTTGTAATGTTAAAACATTGTCACGACTGTTGATTTGCATACAAAAAGAAGCATCACACCTATACAGAAAGCTCTTCGTTTCAATGTTAACGGAGCATTAGGAACATGGAATACTCCGATATTGAGGAATGTTTTATTTTTCCAATAATATATCGCTAATTATGTTAGGTATTTAATAATGTAAGCGGTTTTAAATCGAAGTCTTTTTGATGCAACCAGATTGGAACAAAGTTTGAAATAATGGAATTTTTCTTTATATCCTTACCTCGCCAGGGACATCCATAAACTTCCACCCTCATGCAAACGGTTCGAGGATGAACGCTGTAAGGGATGAACCGGATCTTGGTAGCGACGATAGGCGGATTCACTTCCTGTTTCACTCCCGTGTACGTGTTCACGTTGCCTTTGAAGAGCTGCGAATATAAACACAGAACAAAACTTATAAAAATCGCCTAAAAATACGTAGCAAACTCGTAAATATTTTCGTTTTCTCCTTCTGTTCCTCGTTTAATCGGAGTTTTCTATCCCCCTCCCAAGATTTCTTGCAAGGATTTGTCGGTCTATCCATGCACTCTTAAATCACTTGATCTTTAATTTTTATCATAATTGGGCATTGGGATTTTGTAATCAGTCCACAAATAAACATGTTATTCTGAGATAATATGCGTGTGGAACTCAACGCCATCTAGCGCACGTATAACACCTTTATGGCTATGCCACGATGAAAAGCGCCATCTGGTGATTTACAGGTTGTCTTCTGGGAAAACGAAATTTTCAATTTTCTATATAAAACGAAGAACATTTATGAGGATAAAGAGAAAATGGCGGCTGAAGAAAATCGAAATGTGCGAGAACTAAGGGGGGAAAGTCGTGGATAATAGATCATCCAGGGAAAACCCATTCATCTGGTGCTCGTTTCAATTACGGAATCCTCGAGGGGGCATTAAAAAGCCTATAAGATTGATTTGTTTCAAAGTAGCAGACGCCCCCACTCACAAGTCCGTACAGAAAAAAAAAAACCCTGGTTTCAAACGGAAGGAAGAATGCGTGCATAGTTTTAAAGGTAGTTAAAAATTCTTAGAATTCTGGAAACACACTTTTACGAGTAAAATATTCGATAGAACGATGGCTTTCCCGATTACAATGTAGAATGTATAGATGGTTTGCCTCAATTTTTCACATCACGTGCTATCCAGCAGAGATAAACAGTATGAAACTACTATTTTTCAGTGCATCAGAACGATGCCCAAATTATTCGTCGAATTCCTCGAACATTCGATAATGATAGAAACATCTCAGCAATTGGTAATTTAAAATTGATGAATGTTCGTGTTCGTCATCGTCTCAATTTGTCCAAGGACCTAATTTTTCCAGGACTTTTTCACTGTCGAAACGTGCGACCATCTGGGAAGGATGCTTTGCGGGTGGCGGCGTATTTTACACATTTTTCATACTGCGCAA
The DNA here is from genome assembly GCA_034698625.1 of Julus scanicus. Lineage (NCBI taxonomy): Eukaryota > Metazoa > Arthropoda > Diplopoda > Julida > Julidae > Julus > Julus scanicus. The sequence goes on along the minus strand of JAQGBW010001898.1, from coordinate 8,070 downwards.
AAGAGGGAGCTGGTAATTTCACGGGAGGGCCATCTGTTTCACCGAACACAAACAAATCTCGCTTTTAACATTCCGGCATCGGCAGCACGGGCCTTTCCATAAATTTTGGAGAAATTCCAGGCGCTCGGCAAGGGCAATAGCCTGCTTCCCAGTCTAGAGTCTTTAGTCTGGAAATCAATTTAAAGCTCTCCTAAGGGGGATGTGTGGACGATAAAAGATGAGGTTTGATTTCTAAAGGCTCTCGTGGAATAAATCTCAAGACTTTCTTATGGGGCCCAAAAAACGAATCTCCACAAAAATCATTGACTCTACCTAAAGAAGTTTTTAAAAGTTTTAAAGGGTACACCTACATATTGCACATACGATTATTCTTGATCGGTTTCGTGAGATATTTCCTACACCTTTTTATTATAAAAAGTTCAGCAGAGGAAGATCAATACTGCTGCAATTATGAAAGAAAAATCTTGATATAATGGTTATGTAGGCGACATTTATGGAGAATGAGAAAACTCCTGTTTTCAGCAATCGTTCAATGCTTATTTGTACCAGAGTTTCACTGCCCAGAAAAGTGTACAACAGCCCGTAAACAGCAATACATCTGACATCTTCAGCGCCACCATTAAAAGTTGGCCGTCGATAATCCCACATCAGCTGTCACCAGATTTCTCAAAGACACTGTAAACAGCTGTTTCCTTTTGTAACAGCTCTAAGCGAGTCCATCATAAAGTCATATCCCAAAAATACGGAGGGGAAGGGATAGGATGTACAATCTGAATGGGAGCAGACCCATTGACGAAATTGACCAGACAGACGGCTGTTACGGCGCTTCTGTCAAGATAGTACGGAGCTATAAATTCCTAGTGGCGATAGAGGGCGCCCTTCGTACATAAAATTCTAAACGGCATATGTCACCTTTTATTCGCTTCCCATCTGCTGATATAATGCACTGGCCAATGACGTCACCAAGATAAAGGAGCGCACTGAGCTGTCATCTTGTCCGAGATAGAACATTAGTTACGAGACAAGGAAAAACGCATGACACAAGGCGATAGAAGCGCCACCTATGGGCAATAACAATTAGTTTATTTATTAAGGCTTGTTTATATGCACCTTTTTATCTTCACTTTTAGACTTTCAAAACACATTCCCAACTGAAATGCGTTTGTTCGAAAAACAAAATACCGGTCGCTATATATTTTTGTATTGCTTGAAACGTTGGTCGGTTGAGTGTCTATGCTCCGATGATATTTGCACTCAAAAAAAATAGCAATGTTAGTTGCCTTGTTAGTATATCCGATTAACTTTTCTTCGTTACTAGATGGATTAAGATTAGATTGGATATGCTTAATCCTTTCAAACTCAGGGTCTAAGTCCAATGTCAAGTAATGTATCATCATCAACCAGAGATTTGCACAATGGACACGACTCAAGACTGACTATTCCAGTATTTTATTTTATAGCTTGTCCTGAAGGAGGACTTCATTGGCGCCTGTGATAATATCTGGTATGACTTTCCTATCGCTAGATGGCTCTTGTAGACTGCTGAACTTGAGTTGTAGGGAGTCCATGCATTCGCGAAATTCAATTTGAAAGTAAATCGCACAAGTAGTCCTATCAGGAAACTGCCTTAGATTGAAATATAAACGCTGAATTCATTTTTTATATGGAAAAACGAATCATTTTTCTTTCCTTTTTATTTATTTCGCTCAGCTGTCATTGAAATTTTCACGGAGAGTGTTTCAAGTCGCTCGGTTTCAGGGTTTTGTGCCCAAGATTGAGCGTCTGTCACTTCAAGTTTTTATAAAAAAATATATATAGAAAAGAAAAATATATAAAGAGGGTGAAGCGACCCATCGTAATCTTATGTTTCTCACAAAAAAATGGTCATCTTCACGAAGAGATGGCGCTTCTGTCGGTAGGATCTGTCGGTGGGAGGGCGAGAAAATAAACAAAAAATCCGGGGGAGAAAAAACTCCTCAAAGAAAAAACCGAAAACTACATTGAAAGCAAATGTTAGCGTTTTATACTGCCAACAGTTGTTTATTTTTACGACAATCAACTTATCTAACTCATTCCGTTACATTTCAGTCAAACTTTTTACTAATTTAATATAGGACTTACAGTAACGATCGATTGGTCAACCGAATGCATATTATAGTGGTAAATATAACAATATTATTCCTTTTTTCTTGAAACGTTTTGCGTAATTCGGTTCAATTAAGACTGCACAATCGCACCAGTGTTAACTTAATATGTATCTGTTCAAATAATGTCAGAATTTCCCTGAAAAACCTTATTTTTAAATTTGCCTGGCATTCCTTGAAATGTTAAGGTAGCGGTTTCAATATTTTAATAAGGAGAAACTGAACACCAAGTGTTTTCACTGATCTTTTTCCGGAGACAATCGAACATGTCATTTTAAAATTAAAAACAATAAGTGTTTTCTTTAACAAACGTGAAAGTTTCGTTTACGTTCGCGACCACAATCGATTTCCCCGACTTTCCTTGATTTTCCAGGTGATTTAATAAAAGACCAGTCAGGAGCCGTCTACATTGGAATAAGAGGCATCTTGAGGTAATTTCAAACGTCTTTCCTGATAAATGTCTCGGTTTTCTGTTAGGGATGAAAGGCCAGGGACTCGGAAAATCCCTCGGATTTGGGCTTCCAGCGAGAAGGGCATAAACGCACTCCGTCTTATCGAAAGTGATGAAAAAATTACTTGATTTATGGTCGCTTTAAACGAAAAAGGTCGAGTCATTAAACATGCAGAATTTTGGGTAAAACGCGAATAAAGGGCGGTGAAAAATAGCGATATTTCATCGGGGGGAAGACAAGGCAACAGAAGAAAAAGCTGTTGGGCCACAACCGTACGGATCAAACAAACAAAAAAATACGAGTGAATGCAAAACTACCTCATTCGAACGTTTCATACAACATTCACATTTCGTGTGATTAATAAGTGACATACACGCAGTAGGCGTACATATTTACATCTAGGTGATTTGTGGAATTTAAAAAAGAAATTCCAGTGACTTTCCCAAATTCATGTCTAAGTTTGATACATTTGGCCTAAAAGCGGCACAGCTAGCGCCCAATAAGGCTAAAAATTCGCGTAACTAAGCAGGGTACATTACATTTATAAAAACTATACCAAAAATACGACTAAATATACGGTACATAATTCTTGTTTTCTGAAATGGCAGTGAAAACCAGCCTTTAATAGACTTATTCCTGTTCAGTGCCCCCTGGTGTCGTATTGCTTTCTAATATAGCCCCGCTCCGTTTACTTGAGTTATGATGTTTGGCCATGATTACGCCAAAATCGGTTAATAACTTATTGTTCTTTGAATTATAAATCCAATCCGCCTGAGATGGTATTATTCGGCCTAATGCTAAACGAACAACGATCACGATTCTGGTAAATTACGGTTAACAAATTGCTCCCATTTTTTGCTCCAGCTGGTATAATGCCTAATGCAAAGCTTATGTTAAGACAAGCAAGAAGTATTTGTTTTTCATTTATAATTTATATATGTATTTTTTGAGAAAACCACGTGTATCATCGCGAATGTAAAGCAGTGCAGTTAGTGGCAACATCCTGTCACTAAAAAGCTCATCCATTTCATAGAGGACATCCATTTTGCCAGCCCATTTGACAACTAACGGGTCATTTGGCATCGGTTTTGTCAGCGTAAAAAAATGAAATAACCGCTGCTTTTATTTAGTGCAACCATATGTTTAAAGTCCGAGATTTGGGAGTCCGATGACATTATTACTAACGAGCATTCAACATTAATTTCCAAAAAATAAAAAAATAGAAAATCTGGTGACACTAACATGTATGTTTCATGCTGACATTTTCTCAACGAGTATGTCGGTCGCAAATCCTAAATTTAAACGAGAATCTCGTCAATCATCTCTAGAACAAGGTTTCTCTTTACGAGCCAATTTCACGAGGATCGTTAACAATAAAAGGGCAGCGAGATTACCCAAAATAAAATAAACCTATATAACAAACTTCTTAAAATATTCGAGTATGGGAAGTTTTAAAAAAAGTAATATAGGAAATATCAGTTCATACACTGTCTCGAAAACCTTCACTCAAATCTAAAATCCTAATTTCCGTAAGGCAAAAACATATTTATTTTAGATGGTTTAATAATTTTTTTTTTTTAAATCAAAGCTGAATAAGAAATTCAAGGCACTCTGCAGGAGATCCTTCATTCAGCATTCAGAATTCATTAAAAAAAAACCAATACATTAACATGTACGAGCTTAGGTTTGGTGACATTTTCTCAACGAGCATGTCGGTTGCAAATCCTAAATTTAAACGAGAATCTCGTCAATCATCTCGCGGACAAGGTTTTCCTTTTCGAGCCAATTTGGCGAGGGCAAATCATAAAAAACGAAACTGGTGAGTCGATATACACGTGTAATCCAACTCCAATAACATGCACAGCAAGCAAGCGATTTGAAAAAAAACTAGTGGCAAACCGGGATGACACTCAATTAATCCTCCACTAAACTTGCTTCCTGAGTTTCTACTAAGCCGATCCTTTTCCACTTAAAAGAGTGACATTCAAATTTCATCAATTGCTCATCTCCTCCAGGCGTTAAATTCAAAGATGTTTTTTTTTTCCCTGACGAAAAAACAATTTATTACCCAATTTGTAAGCGAACAACAGGTCTTCCGGATAAATGTATTCAGAGGCACGAAAAACCCTGTGAATTCCATTCATCATTTGAGACAATGAACTTGAGCAAATTGAAGTATATGAAGTAAACCAATGTAGACAATTTAAAAAAAAAATTATCTGAAAAAATAGCCAGAAAAGAATTTTTTTTTTTTAAGAAAAAAGTGTTCACAATTATATTTTTGTTCCTGAAATTCAATTAAGCGAATAGAAAATACTTGCGCGAATTCAGTTATAGTCCAACTTAGATCTAATAAAATCGAGTGTGACTCTTGGATATTACTTGAAGTTGAACTTATAATGTTGCTACTTGTTCTACATGTACATTTGTAATGTTGCATTATGCGACAATTTCAACTTCTTTTTTTAACAGTTGGAGAAATTGCAACTTTTGAACACGTAAAGAAAAAATAATTCTATATGAGGGGAAAAAACAATTTTTCTCTATACCTATTATTTCAAACAGAGTTCCTTTCGAAACTTGAACATAGCAAGTACAGGATTATCTGTCAGTTAGTTGGGGTTGCGTGACTACATCATACATGTCCTCCTTATGAATTGTGGTTGGCGTGTTTTTCCCATCCTTCCTACTGAATATTCAATTTGTAACGAGCGGTTATTTGGGCACGACAAGATGGCAGCCATTTTTTCCTCCCCAGTTTCTCCTCTGGAGCACCAAAAACCGCCAAAAACTCGATAATTAGCGCTGGCATGCATGTTTCATTCGCAATTCCGCTGCTTTTGACCCCGAGGGAGGGGCATCCAGAAACACCATCCATCTCCCACGCACCCGAATTTTCGTGCATTATTTATTCATTCACGAACGCAATATTATAATGGAGCCAGAATTTGACAAGGAGCAAAAATCAATGCTAAAACAATATCAAAATGGCCGAATGCGTCGTTCAAAAAAAAAAAAAAATAAATAAATATATATCATATATACATTTGATATAACGGTTCGTTATATCAATTTTATCTTTTCTTGTCTCCAAAATTATAAACATCAAATATCGTTTTCCGACGAAAAACCTTGGAATCCAAGGTTTGTTCTCGTTGTGCATAGGGCGATCTGTAAGCGCATTTTACTACAGGTTGTATCAAAATACATACTATTTCGCTCTACAGGAAATTTTAACAAAAATAAGACATGGAAAACATGTACATGCCTCGTATATTTGGAATGCGCATTTAAACAGCGCAATAAACCCCCACATTTTATTTGTTTATTTTCATAAACAACTACAGTATTATTTGTCACAAATGTAATGTAACATACACTTCACTTATACATTTCATCCTCGATTTTGGGAATTGCATTACAGGTAAACTCTCCAATGACACTTATTTTACTTCATCATATGGATCAAGTAGCCTATGTAATAACCTGATGCCCTCATTGAAGGAAATCATCACCAGTCATGTAAGACTAACTGTAGTCGCCAGTAAATGTCAAGTAAAGTCGAAAGTAGTAATGCTTTCTCTGATCAGCATTGCTAATGTATACATAACATTTTTCATGCAAATAGCAAAAAATAAAACTTCCACCTAACATTAAGACATTATAGCTATCCATTATTGATGTTATGTCATAATTGTCGCTGTTTATAATAACAAAAAAAAAAACAAGTTCAAATGTAATATATATATTGAGTTTCCCCATACATTTTTATTCTCAGCCCAATTCTTCAAACATGTAATGTGGTCTTTTAGCAGCCCCGCCATTGACGTGTTGCACCTTTCCAATGTGTGCGATTCAATTTCAAATCGAGTTTTCCAGAAACAGACTTTTATCTTAAATAGGCAAGCTCTGTCGCTCTCGAGTTAAATAATACAACTTTAGTAATTTGGGATGGCATAAATATAATGTTAGCCAACTTCTTATTAATACATAATTTCATTAGCAACGAACACATGGATCTCTTCACAAATTTTCATTTGCACGTCTGAAAAGGAACCGCTACCGACACATTCGTATGTAAATGAAGATCGTACGCGCCGATTAAATTAATTAAATTTATTGCGTTTCTTAATTTATATGAGAAGCAGATGTCACGCCGTGCGTCTTGAATTCGTTGTATATAGTTTCGTGTACGAAATGTGAATTATATTTTCTAGCGTCGTCGTATAATCCGATAATTTTTATGTAAATCCGCGATTATTTTTTAGGAGACGATGAAATTAAATGACTGAAGGAAAACAGTTCTCGCTGCTGCTTTACGCAGAAAATCTCGGTGTATAGAGTATTATAGGGAATTATTGCAATTTTAGATGGGAAATATCTTACTAGTGATTATAGGTGACTATTTTTTTACATAGAAAAAGAAATGACATATTGGGAAGCAATTTGGAAAATTGTAGGACAGACGTTAATTTTTAACTATTTTTGGGGGGTTCCATCCCCAAAATGTTTCTGTACCCCCATCAACGGGTAGTGAAGGAAATGGTGAAGGATGCTAGTGTAATGTGTAATTGAGGATTACGTTACCCTTAGAATTCCTTGCGAATTGCCCTGTATAATGTACGTCAGACATGTTTCAAGCGCCATCTTATTGCCAACATGGCAACTCCGCCTTCCATGTCGCTGCACGCGTCGCAAGAGCAGCAGGTGCTGTCGAATAAATCTCTGAAAATCCCTACAGAGGCTCGTAAATGTCCCCAATCCAGCGACGTAGATATGTTTTCAGGTCGTTTCCCGCCTAAGTAGAGAGCGAAACGCCATCTTTTAAGATTTATTATTCTCCGCAGTTTCTTATCTGAGCTCAGGAGTCGCAAAAAAAATCGACGAAAGAGGGGAAAAAAATACATCAAGATAGTAGACACGGGCATTAACATATGTAGAAACGCTTCCTAAGTCGGTATCTGCTTACCCACGTTCAATTTAAAACGTCACAAAATCGTGTTTACTTTACGAAGGGAATGTACGTTTCGTGCTCATGCAGGGTCAGTAGGGGGAGCGCTGGTCACTTATAATGATCTTCACTTTTCACAGTCACGCTTTTTACGTCACTTTATTGGTCGTGAATCATACACATAATCCAGCATTAAGCCACCCTCCTTAAGTTTAGATCTGAGATTTTGAACTTTGTTCATGTCTTCAATTATTTTTCAAAATGTAAATACAATTTATTTTGAAATGTATACACCGGAAAATATGTTTTTGTTATGCAGTTTTGCCGATTAATTAATGGAATTTAAAAGAAATGTAGAACCCATTTGGGTACTTACGTATTATCCTAGACTACCTCAACCGACGGCTCACATCTTAACCTAACCTAACCTAACCTGACCTGACCTGACCTGACCTAACCTAACCTAACCTAACCTAACCTAACCTAACCTAACCTAACCTAACCTAACCTAACCTAACCTAAC
>JAQGBW010001897.1:0-22611 GCA_034698625.1 Julus scanicus | reverse complement strand
CATGTTTCAAAACACGATGGAAACTTTGTGTCTCATGTTTTATGTTTAATGTTTTGTTTTGTTTTGGCAGTGGATACCTAGCTTAAGGAAATCGCCAAAGCAAACCGATACTTAATACTGAAAACTATATCCATCATCGCGTCTGAAATCCAACGGCTCGTCACATTTGCTGGGCAGCATTTTCCTTCCACAAAATCCCGGCAAAGTTAAAACAATTCTGATCTCTCGAATTACGAGGTCGTGCCACCCAAATTCGGACCAGCTGCTAAGATAATAATGAACGGGGTTAGTGTGTGACAAAAAAATGTCGTCCCACTCACTGAGTGGGGCGCTAATTTCAATCGAGCGAAAAGAGGCACACCGCAATCGGATAAGTGCAAAACCAGATCTGAAGGTGCGAATCTTGAATGTGCTGAAATTAATTCGATCTCGCAGGTGAGCAACCAAGGAAGGTGTTTCAGCCTACAGACTGCTGAAAAATGCATTTACCCGCACCCCTTTCAGTCTAAAAACAACGCTTGACATCATTTCTAAACAAGCCTCGCTCACCTGAATCCAACATGCAAACATTTCAATCGTAATAATAAAATACGGCCATAAACGTACAAATGCTGAGTGTAGTGGCAAATCTCACGTTAATTTTTATCCTTGGAGTTGACGCTTTAACACCTTCTCGAAGAATGGCACCAAAAGCACAATATTACGTAACAATCTCTAGTCACAAAATCTGCAGTGTTCTGATATGCGGAAGTTCCTAGCGGTTGCTACATACTTTAGCCATTCTTGCATCAGATTCCACTTTGCGAAGCATTTCCTCATGCATATTGCATTGTTACAAATGCAGTGGTGCAACAAAAGTTGTTTAGCACGCTGGTCAGGTAAACTAATAAAAACGTATTTTGATGAAAAATGAAATGGCCAGTACCAGTGAGCTAAGTAAATCGAAGGCATCTTCTTTTTTTTTTCTCCCCCAGATTTCCTTCGAGTTGCCATCCTACTGTATAACAGTACGGTACGTGTCATGCGTTAATAGTAGATGAGGGTGTTGTAGGCAATAGGGGAAACAGAGACACCAGGAAATGAGTCAATAAGCAAACGTAGGGTGCGCATTAAAATGCAGCCAAACGTTCACCTCGGCAGGGCTAACGCCTATCATTCATAAACATAAGCCAGTCACTTTCGCCATCCCTAAATACTACCCTTGCCCCACTGCCGTGAGGGATTTTGAAGGCGGGCGTAAGCGAAATTAGTGCATCGATTCCCATTTTAAGATTGGTTTCGTATCCATGTCCTATTTGGATAAACAACGTCTGCCATGGCTAATCGTATGAATGAGCGGAATTATATCTAATGTCCTACATGGATGGACGTTTCCTATTTTTTTCCCCATTGCTGTCCATCTCACTGTTTGACAATCGCTACTGGCGAAATAGCAATTTTGGATATTGGCATTCCGAGTATCAAGACAGGTTTTGCATACTATTAAGCCGCAGGAAAGAATTATAGTGTAAATTGGGCTCGTCATTCTAAAATTTCTTTTACAAGCATACTACCACTAGATTATGATGCCTAACGCTATCTGCATGGAAACCAGAGGACTTTGGTCCAAAACCTTGGATTGGAAAATAAGAATTATTAAACAGATGAATGTCGGCATAGTTCCTCTAAAAATCGGTTGCGACCAGTTTTATTCTTACCAGCCTTTCCCCAATCTGCATATGACATAAGGTCAGAGGGGTGGGAATTGGAAAGCAAAAACTGCTAAACGAGCAACTATGTAACATATGCATATGGAGTCAAACAACAAACAACTAAACATGATATTCACTCAATTCTTCAACCATCACAACTACAGAAAGAGGACATGAAAATGCTACGCCCACTTTCTTATTAATAAATGTACATGCATCGCCATATTCATCACTATCAGTAGTGCAGCAGTCCTTCAATAGCACATATTCAATATATGCAAGTTACACAGCAGGAAGATTCTTATAACCCGATCCCCCCAATGCTGACGTTGTATAAGAAAAGTTAATCCACGTAAAGCCCGTAAACCATTCCCATTAAAGGCTACAATGGGATTATGTTATAAACCAAGTATTCATTTAAGAAAGTTTTTTCCCCTCACCTGAGATATAACGTTGATCGTGGATTTCCACATGTCCCTTTCAAGCCCTCGAAGTCCTACGGCCAATTAGGCTCGATTAGGGCGTACATTATTACTATTATCGCGCTACTATCTGGAAGATAGCGAAAATCGTCGATTTCCTCAAATGTGCTTCTTTGGACACCGAGGCAGCCGAATAAAAGTCAAATAAAGTGGAGAGTGCACACAATGCAGCGAGAGATAAGACAGCGAGCGCTACTATTTGGCAAATTGGCAATAGCAGGGGATTGACCTTGCACTGACAGGATCAGAAGCGGGGGAGAGAAATGCCAAGCGGACGAGGAAGATTCAGCGGACGTCCTTATTTAAAATAACACGCTCGTTAATTTAATTGAATTGATGACTAATTAGCGATGGGGCTAGAATGTAATTGAGATACACGAGTAGCCTAGGTCTCGAATTCACTGAACAAGCGTGAGTCATACCCTTCAGACTAGAGCTTACGAAAGGATGCGAAATTTCAGTACTTTTCTCTCGCGTTTTTGTTAATCTGGAATCCGCAAGGGTAGCGCGGTAAAGGTGAAAAAAACATAACAAAACCCGTGAAAAAAGAGGCATAAACAACGTAAAAATAGCACCAAAAGGCGCCAACAGCGAAGGTTGTCAACACGATACACCATGAGAAAATCCAGACATGAAGTAGCAGTTCCGGTGGGGTGAAGCAATCAATTACGAGCGCACTACCCGCTGGAAATAAGGCGAATTACTCAAATATGTTAAAACGATCGACTTACGGTTGCTTTAGTTTCTTTTTCGCATTTCTGTTTCGCTGTTTTATTCCGCCACACCTATCGCTAAAACACAACCTTTGAAACATAAACAACGTCGAAATCCACAATCTCCCGAGAATAGCACTTCGAGCACAGAAACAAAATGGCGACCGAAATGAGTCACGTGAACAAAAATTGACCAATCAACGTCAAGCAAGATCAAGACCCGAGACAAAATATTGTTTTACAATAAATTACAATTACCCCGATCATAAAAAATAATTAAAAATCTAATTTAGCTCATCTGTTTATATTTACTGGAAGTAATCTACGTTTAACGCGTAAAATAGTTTTAACCAATGTAAGACACAATAGAATTCAGCCCTACACTTTCAAAGATGGCGGCGATCTTGGCGTTAAAAGGTTACGGTAGCGACAGCGATGAAAATGAAGAAATTCACAAAGATTCCGATAATAAATCCGAAGAATTCACATCTCATTTGAAGCCCCTAGGTACTGGAAATGTTGTGGCCAAATTACAAGCCATTTGTAAAGTTAATTCGGCCCCTGATGTAGTATCAAATGTAAGTCGGTTCACTTTGGCCATTATGTTTAGAACACATGTCAATTTAAAATATCTTAGTTGATTAATTCTAATATAATAATATAATTCTTAGTCAGCTTTGGATCCTCTGAGGCATATCGACCCCATTTCTAAAGAGTTGGCATATAACCCAAAATACGAGGAATTATTCGCACCACAGGTACAACTCTCGTTGTTATTATAAACTAAAAAACGTTGAGCAAGTCAATTAAAAATAATTTTACTTTGCAGCTTGGACCTGAAAATCCATACAAGACACAGCAGCAAAAAGCTTATAAAAACACCTTATCAGGCTATGTCGAGCCTGCAGTCGTCAGCGACTTTCATTTCGAATCACAAAGGCGAACATTTACTAGTTATGGTATGTGTGGAAGATTCTCTATTCAAGGTATATTTGTTCGTGTCATTTTCTAATGTCGAATTATTTTAGGATACGCATTGGATCCAACGGTCGATGGCACAACGGAAGAAGGGAAGAGGTTTGTCGGAGAATTGGAAGCAGCGACAACGAGTAAGGGTAAGTGGCGACGTAAATTTGGTTATTTCGAGGTTCTGATAATCTAAACCGCTTCACGATACCTTTTCAACCGAAATTTTACAATGTCAGGCAACACGGTGTTCGAAGTGACCAAAGTCCGGGATGGCGACAAGAGGAAACGAGTGAAAAACGACAATGCGTCGGACATAGAGGGATTCCTTGGCCCATGGGGTGGCTACATGAACGAGGAAAAAGTAGCGAAACCGTCAGCGGTAAGTTAGACGTGCCTACCGCTAGCGTTGTGATAACCTGATGTAGAAAAAGTTATGACACGTGTTTTCTCAAACAGGAGGAGCAAGAAGAACTGGAAGAAATCCTGGCCAAACGACAGAAACGTGGCAAGCAAACTGACGATAAACCCATGGAGGAAAAGTCAATTCTACACAGTAAGCAAAACCTTTATTTCTGCAAAAGTTTTTCCTCTCATGCTAAGAATGCATAAAATACTTCTGTTTTTTCACCCCTATTCTAGTCAAAGATTTGTACGATTACCAGGGCAGGTCAGTCCTACACATACCTCAAGATGTCGGCGTGAACCTCAAGTCGGACGAGCCACCCGACAAGTGTTTCATCCCAAAAAAACTTATTCACACTTGGGCCGGTCATTCCAAAGGTGTTTCCGCCATCCGTTGGTTTCCACGCTCTGCTCACTTGATGTTGTCGTCTAGCATGGACTGTAAAATTAAGGTCAGTAGTTTATATGTCAAGTTTGTAACTTACCTAACGCAGAAAAAATCATCAATCCAGTTAGTAATAAGTATTTCTTCATCCTTGCTAGTTATGGGAAGTGTACAATGAAAGGCGGTGCATACGGACTTACATCGGACATCGTCAAGCCGTACGGGACATCAGCTTCAACAACGACGGAACCCAGTTTCTTTCGGCGGGTTACGATCGCTACACTAAACTTTGGGATACCGAGAAAGGTATGGTGTTACGTAGATGCAGTTCGACTGCCGGGATTTCACAAATAATTTATCAAAAACTCGTTATTAGGGGAATGCATCTCGAGATTTACGAGTCGTAAGATTGCCTACTGCGTCAAATTCAATCCAGATGAGGACAAGCAGCATCTGTTCGTCGCGGGAACGTCCGACAAAAAAATTATTTGCGTAAGTCGACATTAGTTTAGATTTTTAAAACCAGCATCTCTAATTCGCTTTTTTGGAACCCCCAACTTGATTAAAAACTTAACTTGAATGCTTACCTGCAGTGGGACACACGTTCCGGGGAAATTGTCCAGGAATACGATCGTCACTTGGGTGCGGTGAACACGATTACATTTGTCGACGATAACCGGCGCTTTGTCACTACTTCGGACGATAAAAGCATGCGTGTTTGGGAATGGTAAGCTGACCTTTTTAGTTGAACACGTGGTAAATTACATGTATAATGATGGTAACAACTATTTTAAACTTCAACAGGATGATACCTGTAGACATGAAGTATATTGCCGACCCAACTATGCATTCGATGCCTGCAGTTACGTTGTCTCCAAATGGTAATGAAAACAATCCTAATTCCGTTAAGTATTCGTTAATTTCACTATTGTACGGTTAATCAACTTACGCATTTTAAAAATAGGAAAATGGTTATCCTGCCAGTCGATGGATAACAAAGTGATGATTTTCTCAGCATTAAATCGATTCAAATTGAACCGTAAAAAGACGTTCACCGGACACATGGTTGCTGGTTATGCCTGCACGCTGGACTTCTCGCCTGACATGAGGTAAAAACCTTATCTTAGAAAAAGGTGCTTTCATAAAAAAAAAAATAATAAATAACGTTTCTTTGTTTGATTTTTCAGTTATTTGTCATCTGGGGATGCAGACGGCAAAGTTTACATTTGGGATTGGAAGACAACAAAACTTTTCAGCAAATTTAAGGCTCACGACAACGTTTGCGCTTCTGTCTTATGGCATCCTCACGAAACGTCGAAGTTGGCAACAGCTGGTTGGGACGGAATCATTAAATATTGGGATTAATTGCGTCATTATCGTTTTTATTATCCATTTAAACCCTCTTGTAAAAACAGATTCACCTCGACAACTTACTCTATTCAATGAATAAATTAAATTTTTACATTAACGGCATCGTTTTGAAGCAATGATAAAATATACAGAAGCATGACTAGAAAGGTAGCTGCCTATCAGAATAACTGATAAGAGCTAAGTGACTTGGCAACAGTGTTTTTAAGTATGTGTGGCCTCATAACTTATCACATTGGCTGAACAACAAAAACTGACTAAATTAAGGTTCTTGGAATGTTAACCGAACTGACATATGAAATACTTCACATATATTTACTTAGTTTTTTGGGGAAAATTATTTTAACAAAATTTGATGACTACATTGTATAACTGCTTATGGTTTATGAAAATCATAATTCTTGCAAATCTGGACCTTATTAAAAAGCTGATATAGTGTTTAAGGTTGGTTTATATTTATCTTTGATAAAATTATAAGCCGCATTATCAATTACCACACACATGCAAATTCATTGTATCCACTAAAATGCCCTTTGTAACAAAATTCATGATTAGAAAGGAAGCACTAATGCCGATACAACATTCGATTATTTCACATGGAGGGAGGGAATCAATTTTGAAGTTTCCCCTAAAAACTCTCATAAACTAAGCCCTTACAAAATGTTCATTTTCCTCATATGGGAAGCACAAATTGACAAACAGCAACAAATAAGCCAACGTGATAAAATAAATAAATTCGTTATCGTAACTTACATTTAAAGATGATTTTTGAAGACGAGATGCTAACCGGACACATCCACACAATATACAAATAGGTAATGTGATGGAAATTTCCCTGACTAGATATAAAGCGTAATGCGGATGAAGGGCCTCAATCGCTTTCTTCTCTGTCTTTCTCACGAGTCAGTGGTTTGTCTTCTGCATCAGAACTGAAAAATAAAAAAAGGTTAGTATAGCCTTTTTTAAAAATATTCCATAGCATTTTTTTTTTTTTTTTGCAAACCTTTGCATCACCTTTTCTCCCGTTTTAAAGGTGTAAATCTTGACTTTCTCCTTAAAAATGATATGACAAACTAACTCACCCATAAATAACTTCTTCATCCGAATCATTAATCATTGAGAAAGTTGGGTTATCCTTGAAATGAGATTCTAAAAAAATGTTGAATAATTAGCAGTAGTCTTTTTTTCTACTTACATTCAGAAATTTGCAAAGAATAAGTGTACCAAAAACTGCATTTCGGGATGGCGAATAGACGTAAGCCATAGTGTGCAAGTAGAAATTTAGTAGCCCATAAAACGCCATAAATTCGGCAGAGTTTTTGTAGTTAGTGGTCAACTCTGCAACGAAATTGTCTTGCAGAACCCGAACGCCAAACCGCATAACTGTGATGGCCACACTAATGGCCAGCACTATCAACATCAGTGCAGTAAGGAACTTCAGGCGTACATCTACGTACAACATTTCCAAGAATTAAAATTGCGGTAACAAGAGTGCGGACAACTACTGCAATAAGACTAACAGAATACAGAAGGATTGAGCTTGCCAATGAAGAACTGCTTACCGAAATAAGGCATGGATCTCAATTCGCTGTAGGCCCTCACAATCAAATAGAAAAGATAAATGAGATATACTCCGCCAACGATGAAAAAGAAGATTTTGAAACCCTGAAGATACAAAACGGTTAATTAAATTGCTTTTAGGAATAAACCAGAGCAATTAAAAGTCGGACTGTTGTGAAGCATAACCCACATTATAATTGCTCGTGTCAAGAGTGTAATTGTACGTAGGATCACGTAATTCGTTATATCTGTGCCATGAAGATAGGGTCATGGTGGCAATCCATAGGAGACCAACGACCAAAAGTTTTGGAAAGTAGAACGTCAGGATTGACCGTTCATTCTATAAAAACATCAAAGTTGTATGTTTTTGTTTGTTTAAATTCACAGCAAAGGATACAGCTAACGATCATTTAAATACGCAAAGGCCAATTTACCTGACGGATACCATGATAGGTGCACAACCAGAACAGCAACAGAGCGCATAGGAATGTTGCTTGAAAAATTGAGTCCAGCAATCCAGGGATCCAATTGTTTATGAGGAAGGTGAGGGGGAACACAGGATCTAAAACACACAAATATTTTCACCAACAATTTGAATTTGAAGTCATCAAACAATTGAAGGGACACTCGTTCTTACCATTATATAGCAGCAGCAATGGCATCAAAATAGCCATCCATTTCTGCTCGATTGACCAATTTTGCATAGCAAATTTCCTCAATGAATGAGCGAACCAACACTGAATAAGGATACAGATCAAGCTAAGCACAAGTCAGCGTTTTTGGCTTAAAATCGGGGTAATGCATCTTTTGGGTATATTACCGTTACTAAAAATGTGACCACGAGGAATATGAAACGAAACCAAATTTCGATTTGCGTAAAAGCAGGATTGTAGCTTCGAAACTGAAAGAAGGAAAAAGCTAAACTTGTTGAAATCCGCTAAACATCTTTTAAAAAATGCATTACTACTTCTAGATCTTTAACGCACATAGAATGTGACATCCTTAATCGGGTATTTCAGTTCGATGGACTCCAGGCCAAAAAACTGCACTGATATGACATAATGAGAAAAATCCAAGAAACCCAAATGCAACACGGTAAATTCACTGCAGTCCTAAAAACAAATGTAGAGGCAGTTAAGTTCAAAAGTTCCATGCAGGCCTAAGTTTATGAAAATTTGGTTACCTTTTCCCCACACTCTATATTTCTTGTTCGATTGTGCATTTGATCTTGATTTAATATGGGAACAGTTTGACGCTCGTCCGTGATGCCTTGTATAGTCAGAGCAACACTGAATTTCAGTTTTATGGTTTCAACTAGTTAAAAATTTGGAAATGACTGAATATCCTACTAAGGATGTTAAAAATTACACCGTTGAAATGGGAAAACAAAAAAAGCAATTACCATCACGGTTTTGCTTGCTAATTTTTGCTGTTACCCACAGCTGTTGACTATATGTAGATAGCGTAGGCGTTTCAATTAGGAATGGTCCGCTCTAATCAATAAAAGAGAAACAATAATTTTCAAGGAGTTATTGCCTTACCTGTCACACATAGGACCATTAATTGAAGACGCAAGAATTGAACTCTGGATACGTTACAGCCATTTTTGACAAATTTACTGGAGGATTAAGAGTCGATGCTGAATGGATGATCGTTTTAGTAATAGGTGGACCTAAAATAAACATAGAAGCGTATGATTAAATGCCATATTATATTCTGGTTTCTAGAATATCAATGTATACGAATCAGAAGTATATGTCCACACAAACTATTAGAGCATATGTTAAACCCTAATTGTAAAAATGTTGCAGAACAAATAAAGGGGCGATGTTACGTGCAAATTAAGATTATAGTAGTGTCAGCTCACCTGCAAATCCTATAAATACTGACAACCAAAAGCAAGCCAAAAATACGACAAAAACAAGAACGAATTCCCGTTTATGCATCGTGTAAAGTCGCATTTGTACAGACCTAAATTAAAAATTAATCATTAGGCAACAAACAATGCCATCAGCTGTAACTCGAGCTCGCCATTCAATGCAAATTCAATAAAATTAGCAAAGATAAAAGCATTTTATGATAGTTTTGACGCCTATTCTCAAATAATACCTTTCGCATCTGTCATGATGGTAAGCGGGTGCGATGTATTTGCTAAATTCGCTGAAAATATCGCTGCACTGCGAAAGCGAAGAGCGCAATTTCAACGTCCAATTGGGCGTGTGAAAAGAATAGCCGATATTATTATTAGACTCCATGATTTCAATATAAAAACGGCATTAAAAAGGAAATTTTAAAAAGAGCAGATGAACAGCAGCTGTAGGTGTAACGATAAAGAAGTTATACACCAGAAAAGGTTATACATAGCAGCATGGCGCATGCGTGATTACGTAAGTGGAGTTATGCGCATGCGCGAGACCAGAAGTAGCTCAAAATTCTGAGCTTTAGCCACGCCCCGTACTAAAATGTATACTAATTAATGACTTTTTTTTAACGGTTTTATGGCAATTATGTGACTCCGAGTTAATGAGACAATTGAACGAAAAGTACAATAAAATGAGAAAAAGGTAATCGGTTTACAACTAAATATGCTACAAAACGTACCTTCGTAAAATATAACTCCTGGAACAAATTTAACGATCTTTATAGCGTCTGCGCATGACGGAAGGATAACCTTTTCTGGTGTATAACTTATTTATAGTTACAGCTCCATCATTAGCTTTCACGGGTTTTTTCATAAAGTGACATCAGGTCAAAAAATGATTTTTGAGTTAACACCATTACAGAATTTGGTAAACATTCCCTCCATCAATCATCAAAAGTGCACTTTCTTAACTTTATAAAGTAGCTGTTACGTGACACTCGCGTCACTTAAGAAATACATAATATTTTGACGCGTAGTTTTCTTAAGGTGATGAATGAGGATTCCAGAACTCACAGAACATCTGATTCAGATCGCTTAAATATTTTTGAATACACAATAATCATAATATCAAAGCATAGTATAATTTTAAATTATTAAATCTTATTTTTTTAATAATCATGTTTACTTACAATTATGGATCTGGATGAATATTACAGATAATCAACTAATACTGAAATTTTCTCGATTTTAAAATAACAATCTTTCTAACATTTTTGACATGTAAACAGCTAGAAAACCATGTATAGACAATGTATTTAAGGATGACACGTGTTTAAATGAAGTACTTTAAGTAGAGAACAATGAATCCATTTGCGTGGAACTTTATGCGCCATGAAATCCATCTTTTTTGTAGAAATCAATATCTTCGAGGAAATAAAGTAAAACGTAATGCGGTGATATGCGTTTTTCGTTTTTTTTTTATCGTGTCTTTGATTTACTTAGTGTCTGATAAATGTATTCTTTTAGTAGGAAAAAAATGAGAAAAATGGAGACACGCGAGATATTTTTTGTACTTTTATCTTTCAAAAATGTTAATATATCAACTTTAACCATCAATTCTGTCAAAGAAATCCAAATAACGTCCAAGTAAATTTGGCGAGGTTTATTTGAAGTTGGTTTTGATTTCTGACGACAGAACGCATTAACTTTCGCTGTATTTTCTTGTAAAGCGGTGCCAAAAGCCAAAAATCAAAACGAATGATATTTTAATGATGATTATGTTGATGAGAAAAAACGCGTTATAATGTAATATACATCACGTAATAAATTCATCCAAAATACGACTATTTTAACATTCGTCTATCTTACCTTTTTTTTTCAATTTATCGACGCATTGTAGCGTGGGTTTATGACCTCGAGGATATCTAACTTATGAATATCGATATAGGATTGGACTGGAGGAAGTAAAATAAAAGCTGACGTTGTCAGGTTTTAACACCAGGGATAAAGATCGAAGTGTCGACATTAAAGATAGACATAAAAAAATTCCAGATATTCCTAATACAGTATATCGATATATGATTTGACCGGTTGGCCTTATTTTATTTCGCAGACGTATAAAAAATTTAAAATTCACACATTTGCATCCAGCATAAGAATGGTCGAAAAATACGATAATATAAAGCAAAGTTTTAACTTTTTGTTTTACGATATGACACACAAAAAAGCACTGCACGTAAAACAAGATTTTTTAGCTGCCAAGGAATTAAAGGGTTATAGACAAATTTTCAAAATAAACTCATTTTTCTCGTTTGTTTTATTTATTAACTTCTTTTCTACTAAATTAAAAGCACATTTTTATATATTTTTAACTTAGAAAATGGGAATAATGGCAACTGAAGTAAGCATAATTTGTCAAAAAATTCTCATTTATGAAATAAGAGAAACTGTTGAATATGCATTATATGTTAACTCGAATGCAGGTTCATTTTTGTTTGTCATGAATCAAACGTTATTATTTCATTTATCCTTATTAAATAAACATATTTATATAAATTAATAATTTCGTTGTAAATAATGTCTAAGCAGAATGAAGAATATAATCTTATCTCAATTTGTATAAGTAATGACCATTGAGAATTAATATTCCTGTTGATAAATTTTCTCCTATCTTGTTTAAATATTAACCTCCAGATCTATAAACCTGCATTTTTAATCACAACAAATGACGCTAAAATTTGCACACCACACGTGTTCAAGAAAAGATTTTTATTTCCTTTTCTAAATGAACATTATGTAAAATTACGTTTAAAATGAAATAATCTGCTCCATGAATAACATTTATTAACCTTTAGAAAACTTGTGGGCACTCCTCTAGATCCTTTATTTAATTGTTACGGCACACCATTAGTTTTTTATAGATAGAATTTCGATCATTTTCTCGATGCATTAAAGATTAATTGCGTTTTGAACGAAATCATCTTCTCTGTGATAACAACTGCTAATGTTTTCTATTGATAGAAGGTCGTTTTTTAGACATTCCCACTGTAAGGGTCTTGGGTCCCGTGACACGGACCTCAGTAGTTGATAACTGGCAGCCAACGTAATTTACAAACGTATTTATTCTTTAAAACTTATAAAACTGTAACGTTACACGCACGGCCTGCTAACTTGCCGGACTTTCAGAAACAAAAAACCGTAAGTGATCACACATAAACAGGTGGCTGATCTAACCCGATCAGGCCCCGAAAACCGTACTGCCTTTAAAGGCTCCTTCACACATTCACGTTTTGCTAACGTTTCGGCCTTACGTCGGAAGTCTGACGTCACTAGCAGACAACTACGGCACGACTCGAGTGAACGCAAGGCGACGCAAGTGGAATAAAATCGTTTCTATTTTGGACCAATGGGAAAAGAGCTAAAAAATTTGGACCAATGGAAAGAGACCTGAAAAAAAGCAGACGCTCTTCTCTTGCATCGTGGATACGGGGGTAAGTACATTTTATATTCAATAGATGGCGCTGCAAGCCACCACAGAACGTGAATGTGTATGGGGTGTTGCCGTAATTTTCAAGCCGTAAGGACGAAACGTAAGGCCGAAACGTTAGCAAAACGTGAATGTGTGAAGGAGCCTTAACCAGGCCCAGGCTCGCCTTTTACTACATCTTGCAACACCTGGTGGCGAGCTGGGCGGTGTGATTACACAACTTTTCTAGAAACTTCCATTTCTTAATCAAATTCCATGCATTAATTATTACATCACAGATTCCTGATATAGCTGGCACATTCCCCAAGGAGATCGTTACATAATACATATCACAAATTCCTGATATGGCGGGACATTCCTTAGGGGGATCATTACACCAAATATTTCCACGGCACACCTATAGACTCTTCACGGCACACTAGTGTGCCCTAGCACAACAGTTGAAAACCTGGCTCAATATTTCATAAATCTGTAAACTGATCAGAATTGAAACGTAAACACATAATTAACACAAATGCTCCATTGTTCATATTAGTGTTCAAATAAAACAAATCTAGCAGATGCCCTTTGTTGTACTTTGTTTTACCCTGCACGTGCTAATGTTGAACAAAACATTTGAAATTCCCCTGCAGCAAAAGTCATTTTGAAACCCTACTCAGACTGAAGGGGAAAACAAGGGACAAAAAAAATAAGCGGTTAACACTTTAGGCGTTTAAGTCGAGCAAATCGAGCAATTAATCGATCCAGGAAATGTTGCCGCCGTTGTTGGTGTTGTAGAATCAATTAGGGCCAAAAACAACCGATAAAAGCACTAAACAGATTCTGTTCAACAACCATTTTAATGGTAAAAATGTGTCTTTAGACAAATGTATTCATAATTAATTTTATAATAATTAAGGTAAGTTAAAGCATCCTTCCTATCATTCGCATTTATGAAATTACGATAATTAGAATTAAGAAGTTATATTCCGTTAAGAGGAAGTCTCGAAAGCAGACATTTTTTTAGTAAGAAATGGTTTCGCCATCTGCTGCGGCTTAAATTGATTTTCAATAGCTCTTGAAAAATGCCTCGCTTAAATCCAACAACGTCGTCATCATTTGAACAGCTGCTTTTAACTTATCGTCCCATAATACTAAATTTATTCTCACGAGTGAAAATATTAACCCGATTTGGATTTTATATACGCCTTCGATGGACCCTTTAATAAATTCACTTCAATTTCAACAACGTTTATAGCGAAATCACGGCAGCCTTCTTCTCAGTGTGAACTTCTACGACTCTACTTCTAGGGAGGGGAATTCCCTTTAAATAATGAAGAAAAATTTCTACCCGAACACATATAGATTACTCACGTAAATCTAAAATGTGTCTAGAACACTCTTCTCTACTGTTAATCGCGTATTTATAAAGCGAAACAACCTCTCATTTGCATATTTTAAAGGCTGGCCTACGACAATTCACGACATTATCTTCTTCAGAAAAATCTAAAGTGTATATAGTGTGCCCTATCATACTTGTTGTTCAGTTTTGACGTTATCCTAGTTCTGCACTCGAGGGCTAAATACCAAAGCTTGGGGATTAGTCACCATTTATAATTTAAACCAGGAATTTGAACTCAATGTGTGGGTATTCACATTTCGTTAGTCACAGTTCGTTTATCTAGAAAATTCCAACCGAATTTTACAGCAGAGGTGAACCTCCACATCTTAGAATCGAGACACAAAGTCTAAATCTGCCGGATATTGTTAAAAATATTGTTGAACTCACTTACTTTGCCTTTTGACTTTTTAATATCCATAAAAAAGTTTAAAAATATAAACTTAATCCATAAAAAAGCAGACGTAAAAACATTGTTTCGAAGCTAAGACATTCGTTCCATACCATAGAACAACTTCAGAGGAGTAGAACGTTGGCACGTGCCCAACTAATTAAGGCACGCGCACACTGCCACGTGCCCAATTGAAGCACGTGCCACTTGCATTCCGCACGTGCCGATGTTCCATTCTCGTGAAGTTGTTCTATAGTATGGAACGAATGACTTAGTTTCGGAAAATGATGTTTTTCAGTTTGCTTTTTTGTGAATTAGGATTATATTTTCCAACATTTTTATGGATATTAAAAAGTGAAAAGGCAAAGTAAGTGTGAAGTTAGTTTGTATCTATGTATATGTAGGGATGTTGAGATTAGGGTATCCAAATTACTCGGGTTTTCAGCTACCTTAGTACTCGGGTATTAGACAAATTGGGTTTGATGGAACGATTTTTCTCTGACCAAAGGATGAAAATCCAACTTATTTGATTTATTATAATCGCGAGCGAATCGAGGGCTGAAAATAGTGGACCAACTCTTCAAAAGGTAATTTTGTTACAAGAGTTTGATTTTGAAAATTTGTTTTGAAAATTTAACAGTCGATTATGTAGTTGACTATGGTAAAACCCACCAAAAATGGTGCTTTCTAAACAATTGCAATGTCTTAAAAAAGAGAGTAAAATGTCACGAGACTTACTGAGCATTACTTAAGTAATGCAGGGTTTCTACATATAGCATATCTTACAGTCTCATTTCTTTATTTGATGGGGGAAATCCTCTATAAATTGGTTCGTAGTTCTCTATTAAATGTATTAAATTAATTGTAGTATAACAGCCTTTGCATTACTTGGTTTATTCTAATAAAATTAATGCCAAGTATGAATTTGCATACTTGTGAAGTTGTTTGAGTATTGTGCACAGGGAGAGAAGGCACTATCGCCCCCGCATTGTCATCCTGGCGTGCTGACGAGCAGCACCCCCAATAATTATAGGTACGAGCCGCCACTGCAATACAGCTAAACCATAGAAGCCAATAGAAGTCAATACAGGAACCATAGAAAACAATTAAAACCACTAAAGTGTCCAAATAACAATAGAAATCTCTATTGGTTTCTATTGGTTTTTTTACCAGGGTGAATCCACATTATCAGGTACTATCAGGTAACAGTTTAGGAATGAGAAAAGATTATAAAATGCATTTATTTGGTTTATATAAAAGTACGTATCATTGTTACTGGGCTGCATTGAACAATTGAATTATACGTATTACTGTTCGTTGGAACTGAGGATTTTTTTATTTGATTTAGTTGTTAGCGATTTCAGACAATGCGTTGTCGATGATAATCCAGAACAGGATGCATTTCACCGAAATGGCATCAACTGAATCAGCGATTTTTAAAAGGAAATTTATATTTGCAGTCAGGTTTTGATATCTTTCTCCTTCTCAAGCGCATCGACCTCATTTTGCAGACGGCGCCGTTTTATATCGTTCGTAAAAATCCTCGGATTCATCAGCCAATATAACAAGTACTGTACTGTACTGGGTCGCAGTACTGGTAAATATACTGCGCAGAAAATCATATGTTCTAGATGATGATACATCCGAAGCAGATCGATGAAATAGATTACATCTACTACCTCATATTCAAGTGTTTTAGGGCTTTTTCCACAATATTTTTTCAGAAATATTTGATACTGACAAAAACAAATGTAACTTGAACTTTTCCTTGACCTAGATAAAATTTAATTTTGTCGTACTATATTAGTTTGGTCACTTTTACAAGTATTTACCTTTGAAACATTGTAGGTAGCATTGTATTTCTTGAAATTTTATGCATCTTGCAAAATCTCTTGAATTTCTGATATTGCAGTCGAGAATTTCTGAAATAATTTTTTTCACGTTATCCGTTTCAAACGTTTAATTTAAGCAGATGTAATCATATTATGCAGGAATTTCATTGTATTCTTTAAGAAATTTGTCACTAAATTTTCAATAATTTTTAATTTACATCAAAAGAATTTCAAAACAAATAATTTTTTCTAAATATATCCTTGAAATAATATTATACCTTCTCTTATATGATAGATGCTACCAAATTTTCAAAAAAATTATTTATGGAATTTTACAAAAATTGTATGAATTGATATACAGTACACGAATTTATAATTCTAATAAACTTTCTCCTTAACGGAATTCTCATGAGTTTGACTATTTCCTATATATTTATCCATATAAATCATCCATCCTTCACTGTAAACTAAAAATGTGCAAAAAAGCACACCAAAATGTGTAAAAAAGTTGCGCACACATAAATGTGTAAAATTACCTATTTTTATATGCAATAAAACACATTTGAATGTCAAAGCACACTATTGTGCATTTTGACATGTAAAAATAGGTTATTTTACACATTTATGTGTGCGCAACTTTTTTTTATACATGTGGTGTGCATTTTTGCACATTTTCAGTTTTCAGTGTTTCATACGAATGTAATTAAACTTCCGAACTCAAACTCGTTTATTTATTTTAAATTAAAGTGAGTTTTTCAAATGTTTCCTATAATTTCATACTGCATTATTGGAAATTTCATCAAACATTTATAAAAAAATTAATAACATACAATTCATCATATTATAATATTGTTACTTATCCAAATAAATCTTTCAAATGAGTTCAATTGACTTTAAGAACCCAAACTCGATTATTTATTTAAAATTAAAGTAAATATTTTAATGTTTCCTATAATTTCATACTGCATTATTGGAAATTTCATCAAACACTTATATAAATTTATAACATACAACTCATCATAGTATAGTATTGTTACTTATCCAAATAAATCTTTCAAATGAGTTCAATTAACCTTCCGAACCCAAACTCGTTTATTTATTTAAAATGAAAGTGAATTTTTTAATTTTTCTTATAATTTCATACTGCATTATTGGAAATTTCGTCAAACATTTATAACATACAACTCATCATTAATAATATTGTTACTTATCCAAATAAATCTTTCAATTAACCTTCCAAACCCAAATTCGTTTATTTGTTTTAAATAAAAGGCATAATTTTACAAAACCTCGTTAAAAGATTTTATGAAAGCAGGTTTTGAAAAAGTGCTCGAATCTATAGTATTGACTTTCGGATCGCCTAAAGTGGACGTTGAAAGTGGACGTTGAAAGTCCCTTTTGAAACATGCGATGGCTTCCGAAGTCCATTAGTGTAGGCGCCCTTTTCTTCGCGGATAGTTTTTTTATTTGTTTATCCCGTCGATGGCAATGCGCATGCGCGTGAGAGTTTGAGTCCGGAAAAAGGAGCTTTATGAATGGTTCGTGTGGCGAGTGTTAAACAGCGTCTTTCGAGTAGGGATTTAGCTGTGAAAACGAATGGATGTCAGGAAAAAAGCAAAACAAATGGCGTGTGGCTGAAGAGTGTGGTGTACGTGTGGCTGCCTGTGTGTGTGGCGTTGCCTGGGGAACGACAAGGGACCCACAAATCCAACATTGCCGAATTTAGGCCCGATTTATTGCCTGTCCTCAAATCCCGCAGCTTCTCGTTCACAAGGACGTGACGAGATTCAGAAATCACTTCGACACAAATTGAAATTAAAAGGAATTGCGAGGGTTTTCATTAAAGCAAAAAAAAAAGAGCTGAAGGAAGGATTTTTCCACAGCTATATAATAAAGAAGTGGCCTGATTTTATGGTGGTGTGAAATAAATATATTAGATGCTTTCAATAAGGGGGCTTTGACAGCCTTAGAAGGCTGGAATGCCATTCTAATGACATAGCATTCCAGTCTTCTGAGACTGCTCGCACTGAAAACTGAAAATATGCACACAAAAAAGCACACCAAAATGTGTAAAAATGTTGCGCACACATAAATGTGTCAAATTACCTATTTTTATATGCAATATAACACATTTGAATGTAAAAATGCACAGTTCTGTGTTTTGAAAGCACACTACTGTGCATTTTGACATATAAAGTTAGGTAATTTTACACATTTATGTGTGCGCAAATTTTTTACACATTTTGGTGGGTTTTTTTCTTATTTCGAGTTTTCAGTGCAGCTATATTAGCATTAAATATATGTCTAGTCTGATAATATGTGGCTAAACCAATTATAGGTAGCTTAAAAGCCTCAGAATGTCGGAATGTCTTATAATTATAATAATAATAACTTTTATTCACCAAAAATAACACAAATAACTTTTACAGATTGTTAGTAAAGGGTGTACTATATCTATAAGTTATATCCCTGCTTTCTCTTACAAAGTTACTTTATATTTATTGCTATATGTCATTAGCTTCTTATGATTTTTAAATAAGATCTTAATGATTTTATTTTGGGTTTTTTGTAATCTGTTTAAAAGTGAGGTCGATTGTGGCATTACTATTAATGTTTTTTTCTACATGTAAGTCTGGTGGCTGAATCACCAGACTTACATGTAGAAAAAAACATTAATGGTAATGCCATGAGCTTGTATAAACCAATTTTAAAAGAAATGTTACTTGACCCGCCATCACTGTACATTCCACCGGCTTTTTCAGACATTACAGAGAACTAGATCTGAATATTTATTTCTTTATTTAAGAATTGATCATGTCAAAAAGAAAAAAACATATGAATTTGGTAGATTCATCTTGGATGAACTAACTATTTTTTCCCCTCCGCTTTCATATTTTATAAAAATCCATTTCGGAAGTTGACGTATACAGAAAATAAAGACTCGGCATTAAAAAATGGGGAGTTGAATTTTAAAAAAGCACTCCACCCATTCACGAAATGCGTAGTTCGAAGGTCAATGCACTTAATTCACCCTATCGATCTTATATTTTAAGCTTCATCCCTTCGTATACGTATGTTTTTAACCGTGTTTTTCTTCTACCACTGTCTACATGAAACACGTACAGCGAAACGCACGAATGTCTCGCGAAAAAAAAAACTGATTTCCTCTGAAATTTTTGTCGCGAATAAATGGCAGGCACGTAAATGTAACAACGAAAAAGGAAGATTCATTAAAAGAGCAATAGCGAAGCGAAGAGGGCCATTCGTCATTATAAACGCGATTCCCGCTGCTATTGCCGCTCGCTGCTGCCGCTTCTGTTTGCCACTAAAATCCAATTGAAAACGTAAGAAAAGAAACGATGCTGCGACCCATTTTAATAAGGAAACACGCTCTTTTTAGAGTGGGCTTACGTACACATTATTCAACCACTTTTTATTCCATCCAATCCATGGATGCTACCGCACACGCGTACCGTGCTCTACTTTTACACCCCTCTTTTAGAAAAAACAATTTAGCTATTTATGAACCAAAATCTGTTTTGGAGACATTTCTATAGTTGATAACGCATTTGATCTTTAAACATTGCATTAGATTTTTTTTTAAAAAAATAAAAAAAAAACATTTCCCCTGAAGATGTGCAAACACAGCTAGCTTAGCTGTACTTATGGTTTGCCTACCTTCAGGGGAAATTTTTTTTTAAATTTTTAGGAGCAGCATACATCTTAGACCAGCTAATGTAACAACTAGTTATAAAAAATCTAAAACTGCTTTATATTAGATTTAAGCACACATTCATCCACTTTTTCTTCCCTCCAAATCCATTGATGCTACCGCACACGCGTACCGTGTTCTACTTTTACACCCCTTTTTTAGAAAAAAAAAACAATTTAGCTATTTATGAACCAAAATCTGTTTTGGACACATTTCTATAGTTGATAACGCATTTGATCTTTAAACATTGCATTAGATTTTTTAAAAAAATTTAAAAAAATAACATTTCCCCTGAAGGAGGGCAAACACAGCTAGCTTAGATGTACTTATGGTTTGCCTACTTTCAGGAGCAGCAAACATCTTAGGGGTGATCCATAAATTATGTCACACTGTTTTGGTTGTTTTTAAACACCCCACATCCCTTTGTCACAATTGTCACAAATTGTACAACACCCCATCCATAATGATGTCACAACCCGTCGATTACTCCTCCCCCTCCAATTATTTTTTAATAATTTATATTCTTTTATAATTTTATTTGTTAAAATACTTAAAATATTTTAAAAATACTTAATTTTAAATTAATGAAACCAATGTTGATATCAATAACATTATATTAAATAATAGAATGCTATGATGATTGATGAGTAGCAATCGGGAAGAAAAATTTTTTAGTCACTTCAGGACCCTAATCTTTTTTCCTGACTGCTATTTAAAATTTAAAATGTTAAAAAAATGAAAAAAATTTACGGCATATTTTTTACCGTTTGAAATAAATTTTGATTGTGTGATGTCACATTACCGAACCACCCCCCACAACTTGGTCACAATTGACACAAAAAACAAACAACCCACCCACCCCCAAGGTGTGACATAATTTTTGAATGGCTTCTTAAGACCAGCTAATGTAACAACTAGTTATAAAAAATCTAAAACTGCTTTATAGTAGATTTAATGGATTTTTAAAATATTTACTTGAAGGTGAGCCCACTTTAAGAGGTAGCATTAGCTAAATTATATACCAGCTATTATAAAATTACATATCAAGTATCCTGATTCAAAATATGTTGAAATCTGTTTCTTATCTTTCGGAATAAGTTGTTTGAATTTCAATTCAAAATTGATTCGCTCCCAGTTTTTTCGTGCTTAAAAAATTCTTAAAATGGTTTGTTTGAGAAATAGGAAATCGTTTTACATTAAGGACTGGAAAAACGTTATTACTGGCCCAAAAACCATTTTTTTCTTTATACGGTGCGTTTTTATGAAATATTTATCAGCGAATAAATGCACGTAAGCATTTTCCAAGTTGTACGTGAAAGTGAAATTACCATAGATATCGAAATTTTCGATTTCGCCCTCCGTTTATGAAATTTACATGGACTATTCGAGCAAACAGGTCCTTCTCGGAATATCACAATTTTGAAGCTCTCGCTGCATAATGTTTCGTACTCGATTCATTAAACATCATCCGGTTTACGTAACGGTTATACGTAATATGTCTTTTAGCGGTAATATATTATTCCATTTAAAGTAGCAAATACAAAATTAAACTTGAGAGTCGCCTTGTAGAAATCGAGCGAAGGACGAAGTAACCCGCTCCAATTTCCAATTTTTATACGCTCGTATAAGGGTACATCATTAAAGCGAAATACGTTTTTTATATCGTTTTTTTACTAAGTTCTTGGCTGAATATAAGACTACCTACCAAAATCCTACGAGAATTCAAAATTATTAAAAATGCAAAAACCAAGTTTCGACTAAGTCTCTCATTGAAGGTGAACAATCGCTGCAAACTACAGGGCCAACATGACATGTCGATGCAAAGAGGCGGCTTATACGGTGGAGTCTCACTTATACGATGATCACTTATACGAAACATTCAGTTATACAAACAATTTCTTTTTCCTGCTAGTACCTGCTAGTACATGTACATGCACATTGTATTCACTTATATGAAGAATGTTCGGTTCCCCCTCATATTCGCATAAGTGAAGTTTGTTCACTTATAAGTATTCACTTATAAGAAGAATTTTCTGTCCCTCCCCTCTCATATTCGTATAAGTGAATTTTGTTCACTAATAAGTATTCACTTATATGAAGAATTTTTTGTTTTCCCTCATATTCGTATAAGTGAATTTTGTTCACTTATAAGTAAACACTTATTAGAAGAATTTTCTGTTCCCCCTCATATTCGTATAAGTAAGGTTTGTTCATTTATAAGTATTCACTTATAAGAATTTTCTGTTCTCCCTCATATTCGTATAAGTGAGGTTTGTTCACTTATAAGAAGACTTTTCTGTTCTCCCTCATATTCGTATAAGTAAGGTTTGTTCATTTATAAGTATTCACTTATAAGAATTTTCTGTTCTCCCTCATATTC